>QNUK01000085.1:0-32500 GCA_013621035.1 Clarias magur | reverse complement strand
GCATGCCTTTTCACAGACATGTCTAGTCTTAAATTACTACATCAAATGATCTTAGAATTTTTTTAACATTTAATAAAGTCTGTTTTGGTCAATTATAGATATTGATACTGTAGCTTCTTAAAGCATTCGTTATATGTGTGTGTGTGTGTGTGTGTGTGTGTGTGTGTGTGTGTGTGTGTGTGTGTGTGTGTGTGTGTGTGAATTTGCACAACATTTGACCAACTTTTCCAGACATCACATCGATATCTAGTCAAAACAATAAACAAAACAAAAAGGAAATAAATGAACAAGATTATTATTACAATTATTATTATAAAAAGTAGATATACTTTTTGCAAAAATGTCATGCCCCGGTTTACAGGGAATTTTTTTCTTAGTCACTGTATGCTGCAGTTGTCAACTGTGCTCAAACACCATCCTACAATACATAAAAGCAAAATCGTTCAAACTAAAGGCAAAACAAACAAATAAAATAAAAATCCACAGAGCTATCATAGCCTGCTGCACATTTTACTATTTAATTCCCACATCACACAAATATAACAGCTTTGAAATTGATTTAATATATCCTTTGTGTTTCTATTAGATTCTCCAGCAACAGTTTTCCCAACTGTATTAGGAATTCTAATTCAGACTAAAAATCCTCTGACGATGCCATACGAGTCAGAGACGACCCAAGCCTACATGTCCTTTGAGAATTTTTTTTTTTCAGTCAGCACATGTAATGTGAAACACAGGGAGATTGAAGACTCAATATATTCCTGCTCGTATCCCGTTTCCCCTTCATAGCATTATCTGTTCTGTAGTTACTGCACATATTGACTGCATAGTCATGTTATATAATATTTACTGCATTTACTATATATAAAATGCTACTGATGTATGCCCACTATCTATCTATCTATCTATCTATCTATCTATCTATCTATCTATCTATCTTATTCATACTCTCAACATCACCTCAACGGAATCAAGAAGACACTCCGTTATGTTAGAGACATGACATCACAATGCTTTTACATAGCTGCTGAAAGCCACGACGCAAGATGCATGTCTTTAATTTGAAAAGTTTCGTTTTGTTTCATGTTATAAGTGTCCAAATTTAACTTTAATCCTTCATACAAATTCAATTGTACAGTTTGCTGTGACTTTGCAGATGTGAGATTACATTATGAAACCACGCTAAACAAACTTATACACTGCTCGGCCAAAAAAAATAAAAAATAAAAAATGTAAATAAATAAAGACGCACAATTTAATCTATTTTGTTCGGCTACCCTTAGCTTGGTTAGCATTGTTGCCTCAAGGTTTGGCTGTTCTTCGTGTGTTACCTTCGGGAACTCCAGTTTCCCCCATAGTCTAAAGACAAGTATTGTAGACTAAATGGTATTTACAAATTGCCTAGAGTGTGTGATTGGATGTGTGAGTGTGTGCTTGTGCCTTGAGTAACTGGTACCTTCAAGGGATTTTATTGACATACTACAAGCATGGCGCAGATGAGAAAAGGAAAAAAGGCCTGATTAAATTATCTTTGTGATGTGACTGGGATGTTGCTTCATCAATACCATTCCAACAAAGACGTCTTCAGGCTTGTGCTATGACCATGCCACATTGTAGAAGACAGCAGTAAGTTCATATTATGTTCTCCTGGTGCTTGCCATGTTTATGGAAAGCATGCAGCAGGTTATCAGCGTATCTATGTCACATTCAGAGAATTTCGTATAAATACTGGATCTAATTGATCACACCATCACTTCATGATGAAAAGCATTATTTATTCCAATTTACCAGATGCATTGACAACATAGTAAGCGTGTGATAAGCGTCTGGTAAGAGCACAGTGCGTTTCTGATCAGACATAGTAATAACTCGCTTTGATCTCGCTTTGGGCCTGGTGAGTGCATGATCATGTGCGTGATAGAAAATTAGTGCCAACGTGATAGCTGCTATGAGAACCTGACAGGGCCAGTTATAGGATAGGATGGTATAGGATGTTGTTGTTGGTCTTTCAGCTGCTCCCGGCAAAGGGTCGCCACAGAGGACCATATAGCCCGCACATACAAGCTTGGCACGGGTTTTACGCCGGATGCCCTTCCTGATGCAAGCCTCCCCTTTTGTTTTTACTTGATAAATGCACTTTTTCCCATTTTGATCCCATTCCCACTGCATTCTTCTATAGTTTTAAGACACCAAGGGAAATTCATGGTCTTCACTACAACATGGTGGGGCCTGAAAAGAAACTACAGGTTGGGCCATTTATATGGATACACCTTAATAAAATGGGAATGGTTGGTGATATTAACATTCTGTTTGTGGCGCATTCGTATATGTGAGGGGGCAAACTTTTCAAGATGGGTGGTGACCATGGTGGCCATTTTGAAGTCGGCCATCTTGGATCCAACTTTTGTTTTTTCAATAGGAAGAGGGTCATGTGACACATCAAACTTATTGGGAATTTCACAGGAAAAACAATGGTGTGCTTGGTTTTAACGTACCTTTATTCTTTCATGAGTTATTTACAAGTTTCTGACCACTTATAAAATGTGTTCAATGTGCTGCCCATTGCGATGCAATTTTATATCTAACGCATTTTAATGTTAATAAATGTTCCTATACATGCCCATTGCGATGGATTGTCAATGCAACCCTCTTCTCCCACACTTCACACACTGATAGCAACACCGCAGGAGAAATGCCAGCACAGGCTTCCAGTATCCGTAGTTTCACGTGCTGCACATCTCGTATCTTCACACCATAGACAATTGCCTTTAGATGACCCCAAAGATAAAAGTCTAAGGTGGCCTTGGGGGCCATTCAACTGGCCCATGACGACCAATCCACTTTTCAGGAAACTGTTCATCTAGGAATGCTCGGACCTGACACCCGTAATGTGGTGGTGCACCATCTTGTTGGAAAAACTCAGGGAACGTGCCAGCTTCAGTGCATAAAAAGGGAAAAACATCATCATGTAGCAATTTCAAATATCCAGTGGCCTTGAGGTTTCCATTGATGAAGAATGGCCTCACTATCTTTGTACCCCATATACCACACCATACCATCACTTTTTTTGTTCCAACAGTCTTGGAGGGATCTATCCAATGTGGGTTAGTGTCAGACCAATAGCGGTGGTTTTGTTTGTTAACTTCACCATTCACACAAATGTTTGCCTCATCACTGAACAAAATCTTCTGCGTGAACTGAGGGTCCTGTTCCAATTTTTGTTTTGCCCATTCTGCAAATTGTGTGTGCCGATCTGGGTCATCCTTGTTGAGATGCTGCAGTAGCTGGAGACTGTAAGGGTGCCATTTGTGAGTAGCTAATATCCGCCGAAGGGATGTTCGACTAATGCCACTCTCCAGTGACATGTGGCGAGTGCTACGCTGTGGGCTCTTGCTGAATGAAGCTAGGACAGCCACTGATGTTTGTTTTCATGCGTCCACATTTTGGCAAATCCAACACTGAACTAGTTTCACGAAACTTAGCAAGCAGTTTGCTAACTGTAGCATGGGACATGGGTGGTCTCGTAGGGTGTCTTGCATTGAAATCTGCTGCAATGACCCGGTTACTGCGTTCACCAGATATCAACACAATTTCGATCCGCTCATCACATGTTAACCTCTTCGACATGTCAATGGCTGTGAACAAAGAGAAACTTGTAAATAACTCATGAAAGAATAAAGTTACGTTAAAACCAAGCACACCATTGTTTTTCCTGTGAAATTCCCAATAAGTTTGATGTGTCACATGACCCTCTTCCTATTGAAAAAGCAAAAGTTGGATCCAAGATGGCCGACTTCAAAATGGCCACCATGGTCACCACCCATCTTGAAAAGTTTGCCCCCTCACATATACTAATGTGCCACAAACAGGACGTTAATATCACCAACCATTCCCGTTTTATTAAGGTGTATCCATATAAATGGCCCACCCTGTACATTATGTGTCTCTGTTTGATTTGTGATCCTAGGTGAATTCATAATTTATCTAACACACAATTAATACAACAAACACACACACACACACACACACACACACACACACACAACGGAAAAAAGAAATCTCTCTGACCTGGCGTGAGCGCATACTAAGGGAATCACTGCTGTAAAGTAAAAACAAAAAAAAAAACAAATGAACCAGCACCTTACCTTTGAAAAGAATCGCAACAGAGCAGAGTTTCTGTGTGTTTGTGAAGCCGGGGAGGGGGTAAAAAGGCGAGAGAGCGTCTGTGCGCGTGTGAGACAAGCAGAGTTTCTGTGTGTTTGCAAAGCCGTGGGGAGTGGGGGGGTATGGGAGGTGAGAGAGTGATGCTCGGTGTCAAAATAAGAGTCGCATGCGTGATACATGATACTCGGCGCTCGTAAACTAATACTTGCTCGGTTTCCAATTAAAAATGTATTAAAAATCTTTGCTCGGTTTGCGGAACACGCGTAAACCACGTTACTCGCAATCCGAGGTTCCACTGTACAAAAATACAAAAGTCATGTCATTAAGTGCAGACAGAATATACTGTAGCATAAGCAATTGCATAAGACAAAATGTCGTACATAAAATTATCAGCATCACTTGGGGACCCGACTTTATACCGGCATACTACTTTACTACAAGTTTGAAACTAGTATCTGGTTTGCATATCACGAAATGCAGTTGTGTCCTCTACCTTGGGATTGCTGTACAATAATGTACTTTCCAGTGCTGCTGAAAAAAAAAATGATGAAAAAGTTGACAATTACTGAAGCACAGCACTTCAGCAACTCTCAACATACAGTCCATCTGTTGTAAAGAGCACACTCGGGAGCTGAAATCACATCAGTGTTTGATGTGGGCTGGATTTCGAATGACAGTGTATAGGTCTGGATGGCCCAAAGAGATTACAGGAATAATTTTTCCTAAAACGACCTAAGAACCACCTCAACTCTGTGAACGATGAGGCCAGTAATCGCTCATTCACTGTGTGCAACTGTGGATCAGACAAACACATAGCATTTGATCCACACTGTGGTATTAACACACACACACACGCACGCACACGCACACACACACAGAGCCCATGGCCCAGTGATCAGTCATATTCATTATTATATATAGCACGAAAATAAAGCAGCCGGAGGGACCCGAGCTGCTGCCTGGCTGCATAATGACAGTTATTTACTGAGTGTTCTTCTAATCAAATCATAAAATCTGCACTGCCTGACAGATGGCTTAAGATCACTAAAGTGAGCATCAATATGTCAGAGAGAGAGCATTTTTCCCTCGTTCTCTCTCTCTCTCACTCCAACCCAGGAGTCAAAGCCATATCATATTTTTGTAACATTTCTTAAAAAAAAAAAACATGATGCATAATACATTTTAAATACATGTAAAACATGTTGTGTGCCATGAATATATTAAATTTGGTAAATATTCTTACTGGATAAATTTGCCAAATGCATACAGTATAATACTTTTTGTATGATCTTAACTAAATAATACTTGTGTCACAGATAGTTATGCACATTATTAGCATTATGTTTATAAGAAGTATAAATACACTGCCTGGCCAAAAACAAAAGGTGACATTTGGATTTATATAATGAAATTAATAACGTAATTCTTAATAACCTTTGAATAGATAATTACTGTAGTAATTTGCTGTATATGTTTTAGCTGGTAAAATTTTTTTTAAACTTATGGAGCCCTTCTGGTGACATTAGGGGGAAAAGAAAATAATCTGAGGCCTTGACTATGGCGTGGGAATGAGATAATACAGTATGTTGTGGCCACAATTTACAAAGGGATGGGAACAATAGAGTATGTTGTGACCATGACTTATTAAGGCGTGGGAATGAGATAACATGTTGTGGCCACGACTTACTAAGGCACGGGAACAAGAGAGTATGTAGTAACCATGACTTACTAAGGCATGGGAATGAGATCATTTGTTGTGGCCACGACTTACTAAGGTGAGGGAACGAGGTCACATGTTGTGGCCACAACATACTAAGACTTAGAAACAAGGTAGTATGTGCATTTCCTTTAAACAACCATGTCAGAAGATGTTGATCTTTTCAAAAGAATCAAAAAGTCGGCCTGCGACAAGCAAAAAATACAACTAATGTAAATGCTGAGATTCTGTGGGATTATGGAATATTATGGAATTAGGATTAAAAACTGTCCAATGCATTATTAACACTTGGAAGGATAGTGCTGAACTGTCAAATCCACAAAGGAAATTTGGTTGGAAAAATTCATGAATAGAGATCATTTAAACACTTAGTGAAGTTGCATGATAGAAAATATAAAGTAGAAATTATAGGCATGCTTAATATTCAGAGTAAGAGCATTTGCAGGAGTAAGACCAATCTGAAAAATGGCTTCAATTTGCTAGGGAGCATAAAAGTCTTTGGAGCAATGGAAAAAGGTCATGAGTGCACATGAAGCAATGCATCCCCAATGCATAGTGCCCACTCTACAATGTTCAGGGTTACGATCTTGGGATGCTTCAGTTGGGCAGCTCTATGCTTAGTAATATTATCTGGCAATAAAATGAAGTCATCTTACTACATGAATGCACGAAATGGTCAGGTTTTCCTATTAATGTATTTTTTTTTTATATTTCCTGACAGCGAGGCATATTCCAAGACAACCCCAATTGAAAGTCTTGAAGAAGACTTTATGGAGTAGTTCATCAATACAAGATCTCAGGTGAAAATAAATGCAACTCTGGACAGAAATAAATGTTGTGACACTCCAAAAAGTTGGCAAAACAATGTTGTGGCAATCACTGCTAAAGGTGGTCTAGTAAGATATTAGAGCAGGTGACTTTTTGGGGGGGCTGGACAGTGTATGACCTTTATAACTGCACTATGTATAGCTATAATGTGTATAACTATAATGCCCATAACTATATTGTATTATACTGTATAGAACTATTCTATTATTATCATAAAACCTCACCCATGGTTAATGAAATACATTCCACAACACCTATGAGAAGTTATGAAAAATAAATGACTGGTTAATGACATTTACGTTCAGTTTTGCTTAAAATATTTCAAATTAACTTACATTTAAACCTCATATTTTTTGTCTCACACCATACAGTACCATTTGTGCACTTTTCAATGCATTGTATGCAAGGACATGAGCTCTTTTCTGATGTATTACAACACCTTTATGATCGTTTTATGTCTTATACGTCTGTGTTATAGATGCATTTATAATCTATTGTGTGTATGACCAATAGGAAGTGTTGCACATATTTTCATGATAGCAAAAAGGACGTTTTTATACCATGCCTGACGCCGACCGTAAATAGCTTTCAGGTCAGAAAGGGAAAGAGAGAGAGAGGGTTGTGAGTTATGGCTATCTCTTCTGGCAGTGGTTTCTAGGTTGTAAATAAACACATTTTTCTATAATAATGTCATCGAGGCACACACACCCCATCACAACCTTTTACTGCAGACTAATAAACCCAGGAAGGCCAACAAGGGCAGGCTGTTTCCTGCTCATACCTCTGGTGACTGACCTGAGAAATGTTTTAGCTCACTCTGAAGAGCAGATTTGGGCAGGGATGCTCAACATCACATCCGTATACAGTATAACAGCATGAAGCACCTGAAGCACTGTTTTGGGCTCAGGGTGTACCGCTAAAGAAAAAAAAAATCTTGGAGATTGCAAAAGATTACCTTGTACATAAAGCATGGCATGAATGATGTGGTGTGCTGTTATAGGAATGTAATCAGCAATGGGGTGGTATAGGAGTTACAGTTACCAAGCCAAAGTTGATCATATTCTAAAAATCTTATGTAGTGTATTATTCATCTTATACCCAAGCAAGGCTTCATCTTAAACCTATCAAAAAATGTAATTGTTAAAAAAAAATACATGATATATATTACTCATCTCAGTTATGGGTAATGTTTCAGCAAACCCTTAAAGCAAGTTGGCCCTTGTTATCACTTACGTTACTGCAGCTGTTCCCCCTCCAGCCTCTTTTTTTTCTTCGGTTTGTCCTACACTCTAACAAAAATCAATAAAAAAATGAAATCTAGTTGATCACAGACTGTGATTAATTACAATTTTAAACTATCCAGATTTGTATCATAAACGTGCAATGTTGGAATAAAGAAATGTTTGACAAACTTGTTAGAGGAAACAGATTATACACTTTTATAATATCTCAAACATTAAACATTTAACAAATGTTAAATTCAAATCTCTCAAATGCTAATCTCCTTGCAGCATCAGTCATATTGTGAGCCCTGTCTGTTCCTATAGTGGTGACCATGACGGTTACAGTATATCTTCTTTTCAACTTGGTCTACGCAATTGGAGAGCACATGCTTTGGCAAAATGTCTTGATTCTGTTTAACACACCCATACTGTAGTGAATGAGTGTAGTTGGTATTTGTCATCAAGTAGGAGTATTGCTACACTGAGGTAGTTATGGTTGCTTATTAATATCCAGTGGTTTCAGTAAGTATATATAATATCCAGTATATCCAGTGGTTTCTATCTCACTTCCGTAGCCTTACTCAGTGTCTTACAGTTAATGTATTCTTGTAAAAACAGTTCACTGTGGTTTTATCCAAACTTCCTTTCTATAATGAAAACTTGCCATTCAGCACACCAGTTACCTTATTATCCACGTTAAACGTGGCATTATCCCTCACAGCCGGGTCGCTGCTCTGTAATTATGGGAAGCCAATAGGGTCAAACTCTAGGGATGAAATTTCTAGATTAATCACATGCGTTAATGTGTTAATATTAACAGTCCTAAAAAAATATTATAGCCTTGTGTAGCTTTAACATATTAATAGAATGGCCATGCTAATACAACATTAAGTATGTACATGTATGTACATCATGATATTTAATGAGATTCCTATAAACCTACCATTATTGGTTTATTTTTGTTCAACCAGTAGTGGAAATCTTGATCCATATTTTTTTTCAGTGTGTAGACTACAGCTTTACCTTTGTTACAAAGCACACCTACTGAAGAGATCTTCCCAAAACGTGAAATTTAAAAATATCCTAAAAAGAACAATTATAGACATAAGGGACATTCACCGTACCAGTCTCTGTGCAACATTCTTACTACAGAAACCATAATGTGTTAGAAATAGCACATTGATATACTGCAAACTTACTGCCTGAGCTACTTTACAGAAATTAATGAACCTTCTGCATAATCAGAATCATACTAGATTCTTGCTCATTCCCTGAGGGGCCCCTGCAGTGTACAAGTGTAAGACCGGTCATTAATGCTACAGGACGGGGTCAGACCTTTTCTAGAGATCATGCTATTATTAGCAATAAGACCGAGAGAAGTGCCGCAGACCTCTGCAAGCACTGTGATCTTTCATCTCTCTAGGATTAAATTGCAAATTCTATATCCATAAGGTGCTCTGACACAGTCATTTCACTTGCCATTATTATGCATAAATGTTGGTCCTTTCACATTAATCAAATTTGTCCCTTCTGGGGAAAGGTATTAACTGTATTTCCATGCCATTAGGAAAAAAAAAAAAAAAGAAATTAATCTGAGTAGAACAACAAGTGATTGATAATAACCATGCAAAGGAAACATGTTAGATGAGTTCACATGTTAATATCAGGTACAAAGAAAAAAAAATCTATGTTACTCAAATTCTTTAATTATTAGAAACACCCCTCTAATGGAAAGATAAATGTCCCTATATAGTATGTCCTTGTGCTCTATCCTCTATTGATAAATCTCCAAAAAAGGAATGACAATAATGTATAAAAAGGCACAAATATTTAGTTTTATTATTATGACTCAGTAATTTCCCATTTACATGTTTTTAATGTGATGTGCATGTACCTGTGTACCATAATTGCTTTGAACAACCTATGCAGTACAGGACATGAGATTTAGCCACAAACAACTGTAAAGGACAAACAGTATTATAAGATCATGTACTAAAAAAAGAATGTTAGTGACTGTTTTTTACACAAACATTGGGACGTAACTTCAAAGAAATAACCAGGAAATTAGCCTTCTAATTAATATATATTAATTAATGACATCAGATCTATGTTATAAGGCGGCCATATTAAGGTTTTTCATCAACGTGTTTATTTTCTTAGATTAATTGCTGCCTACATTACACACAATACATTTCGATGTATCGATGTTTTCATTGGGATTAAGCTTGCCAAAACTGCCCTCACTCTATTTATAATAATTTGTTTCAGCAGACATTTTTTTACATAATAACAGTTTAATATATAGAGTTATCAAAAATAATGAGTATTTAAATTGTGTTTGTCCAAAACCTTCTATTTACTTCATGTCACCCAACTTAACTGGCATGACCTCAGAAAATCCTACTCATACATACTGTATTCACTACCCAGAGTCAAGACCTGAAAGCAACCTTAAACTCAAATTCATACATGAGTCTTACATGTTAACTCCTCACTAGCAGTAGTGAGTCATTCTATTTTGTATCTATGCAACAGATGTCCTTCGTATTCTGATCGACTCCCAAGCCGCTGCACACTCACTGATCTCACAATTAGCCTGCTGACGTCAATCAGCCCCTAACTCAGGCTACGGGAAACTCATCACCCCCCCTCCCCCCCCTTCCTCGCCGCACTCCCTCTTGCTGCGCTCTCCATTTTGCTCCTTTTTCCTTTCATCCTCACATGCTTGACCCCTGTATACTTCCCTTTGTGTAGTATGTCTAAGATCAGATTTTGCGATTTCAAGACTACTTGTCACATCGTAGCACATGATCTCAATAATATTTTGGCTGAATTCTATGGCAGACTGTATAATGTGTTTTGCATTTCAAATTATATGGTAATGATCCTCTGACTATAAGCCTGTGATTAAACATCATCAACTAGCATGCAGAAAATAGAACAGCATAAACAGAGATGTTCTTCAATATTATTATTATTATCTTAAGTAAGCTTATGTTAATAAGGTCCATAAATATATTTCGTGTTACCACTGCTGTATTTGTAACTGTGAGTTTTGCATTATCCTGCCTATTGCTTGCTTTAGATGACCGTCATAGCCATAGTGTCACTGTGAGATTTAAATAAACAACTTAATGTTGGTGGCTGATCTTTGATTGCAGTGAGTATGTAAGAAATAACCAGTGTTGGGTAACGCGTTAGAGTAACGCGTTAGAGTACTCGGATTACTTTTTTGATGTAATGAGTAATCTAACGCGCTAGGTCCACCAGAGGTATTAGTAGTTAACAAATTATGGGCCAAATTTCGCTGAGTGATGATGGTAGTATAATTATAAAGGTCTTGACTAAAACAACATGCATGAGGAAGCACAAAGAGTTTTCAATTTCTGCAATGGAAAAGTACTCTAACTAGTTACTTTTATTAGAAAGTAACGCAGTAATGTAACGGATTACTTTTTGAAGACAGTAATTTTGTAATGTAATTAGTTACTTTAAAAAGTAATGTCCCCCAACACTGGAAATAACGCAAAAAACTAATAGCACACTTTGTATGAGTTGGGTGGTAACCACCTTCTGCTGCGCATAAGTGTTTTATTCTACATACACCTCAGTAGTTTTACAACAATTAATTTTTTTAATGGTTAATGAATAGCATGTTTTATAACAGTTTCTAGTTGTGTAGATAATCTTGTGAAACATTTGCAGGGCAAGTTATTAATGCAATATCACAGGAGAGGCAGTGCTACTGTACTGAATATCAGCACGGCTGTAATGAGGTTGATGGTATTACAGCCATGCTTATTTTCAGTATAACAGCACAAGCTTGAGTGTGATATTAATATTATACACCAGTAACACAACCACTATTTATTATCGAAGATTATGACTTGTTTGTTTATTTAATCAGTTATTTTGCTCCGCCAGCACATCTCCTTCCGAACTAGCTTTAAGCTAATGACCTACAATACAGTTATAAACCAATAGTTAGTGTAATTAACAGGGATAAAGGCAGTTTGCAATTCTTACCACTACTACTGTATGTAGAGAAAATGTGATTATGTGGTGGTGGACAGTCCTGGAAATCTTAAAAGTTTTTCTTCATGTCTCCACTTATTCTGTTTTATAATAGACTCAGCTAGTACTAGCTAACTAGCTAACCAACTGTTCCGGGAATTAATCCCAAATACTGTAGCGTAAAATGGCAAACTAGCATGCTACACAGGGTGTAGAATACCTTGTTCCACACACCAAGTAGTGCCCTTGTTCAGGGGGTAATGATTAGTAGACGTAGAGTGATACCTATGGATAAATGTCCTGGTGCTGTTACACTATTCATCACCACTCATTGAATGCCTCTTGTCCAGTCAAATTGCTAATCACCTGTTAATGATCTTAACTGCCCTGCAGGGAAGCATAAACCATTCTTACCTGAAGACTTTTCCATGGTGGGAAACTTTACAAAACCCTATGAATATTACCAAAGCATGGAGAAGTGAGAGCACGCCCACTAATTTTATGTTTTATGTAAAAATCTTAACAAACCTTCCCAATTAAATGTAATAGTAGTTAAATAATTAGGATAGTTGGGGTAGCTGTAACTAATAGTAGTTAGTTTTTCACTGCTAGACAAATGCATGTTTAAAAAAAACTATATATATTACCAGTGGCGGCCGGTCAATATGGCGCCGCCCCCCTTAAAATTAGGCAGAGAAGAATGCCACTTTAACATGTAATTATTTAACATAATAATTATTTATTTTAATAATGAAATAAAGACATTTAGTCACAATATTTCAAGGTATTTCTTAATGTAATTTATTTACAATAATAAAAAAAAAATCTAAACTGTATTACATTCAATTGTGTTCGTGTATGCGGGGCGCCGGAAAAATCGAGTGTCTATGTAGTCATGTTTTTTAAAAGCATGTGACTTGAGGCTGAGCTCTAATTGGATTTCTTTAAATCATCCTTGGGGTGCAGCACTGTGCACCCCAAACCCTCCCACTTTTGTTCTTAGCGAATCAGTATTGTTTTGAAATATTTGGGCTCATGTGATCGGACTATTCTCAACGAATAAGGGAGAGCAACATTTCTTTTCAGACAGAGCCACGGGCCTGTGTTTATGCAGCTTTTGTTTGTTTTTGTGCATTTGTGTGTTTTTCATTACTGACAATTAACCCACTTTAAACTTCAATTCACTGTTTTAAAGTATGTTTATTGCATGATTTATTTCATACTAGCAGTAATTATGCTTAATCACCTGATAAATGGCTATTTACAGGCGATTATTAAAAGTTTAATTTAAATTTTTTTTGCACCAGCCGCCACTGTATATTACTAAAGTTACTGTAGATAAATGTTGATTGGTGGTTCAACCACAGCTTTTAAATTAGGAGGAGTACAATGGTAATCATGGATGGAAACTTAGATAGCCATACAAGTCATTGTGTAACAGGGACAATGATGCATTAAACTGAAAATATTCGTATAAACCTAGTGCTACAACTGGAACCCCTGTCTGAGTCTTTCTGTTGCATGAAATTACAGTAATGCAAAACGTCTGACCAATCAGATTCAAGAATTCCACCTACACAGTAGCCCTGTAGTACAAGTAACAACAGTGCATTACAGAGATCCCCACACAATACCATAGAATTCTTTCAAGATGCAAAATTGAGCTGAAGAGCTCATAGCGTAAAAACCAGCTTAAGGCTGTGGACCAAGTAATATCTTCCTTCTATCTCTCTCTCTCTCTATTCTTTTCTTTTTCTTTATTTCTTATTCGCTCTAGTTTTGTTTTCGGGTCTAATGAAAATCTGTTGAACTCTATAAGCCACGTCCATGCACAAATTCAGTGTTAACCTTGAAGGGTTATCTCAGTGAAACACAAGACCCAGCCTGACGATAATAGACTTCCATTCCCATCCATTCATCTTCACAGGAGCTTAACATGTTGAATGAACTTCAATTGTATGCTCAGAGGAGCTGATTGTATATCAGTGGTCCTGTGTACTCAGTTGGATGTCCCGGTCAATCTATTCTAACCTTCAACAGACATATACATGGACAGAAAGACAGCTGAAGCGGTGTGGACTCTTCTCTTCGTTCCCATAATTTTTCTTTGTACAAAAATAACTAAAAATGGGTGAATAGTAGAATGGAATAGTACACATTATGCTACAATGTACCCGCTTTCTTTCCCCCATTCTCCCTCTCTCATTGCTCTCTCAGTGCTGTAGATGAGAGCACATTAAAGTTGCATGCAAAGGAAATTGAAAAATCCCATTTTGGTGCATACAAATGAAGCCCTTTTATTTGGCTCTGGAAGAACACAAAAGAAAGCAGTGGCAAAAGAGGACAAATGCACCATTACATAGCGTTGTCAGTGCCAGTCACTAAATCAAGCCTGTGAATGAAGGAATCATTCAATGATTCCAGATAATTTCCTCCAGGAGACTTTGCAGAGTAACTACCTAACTAGGCACGAAATAGAGTACCTACAGTACCATCTCTTACGAGTCATTCCGAAGTAAACACACATAGAGGTGTACACAAAGTCTGGGACGGATTTAGTCAAAAGGTCATCACCCATTCTTGACTTTAATCTACTGTAGGGATTAGCTCATTTCTGTTTTTTGCTAGTCTCTACTTCTCCCTGCACCTCATTTTCTATGTCACTCTTTCTTCTGAAACATTGCTGTCAGTTCCCCTGAGCTGACAGGATCAGTGGTCACATCATGTAATTAACCTCACCTGCAATTGCCGCCCGCGCCGACAGAAGGAGCGAGCTGACACTCAGAGACAGACACAGATGGATATAAAGGACGAGAATGAGTTGAGTAAAAGGTAGGGAGATATAACTGTCATGTCATACTTCTTCACAGTTATGTGTTGTATTGTTGTATCACTGTTCAGTTTTATGCCAGCAACAAATGGAGATGTACTACAATAAATGCACTGTATACTCACTCACTCATCATCTATGCCACCTAATCCTGTATACAGGGTATCAGGGGGCTGGAGCCTAGCTCGGGAAAAACTGGACAAGGTGCCAATACATCGCAGGGCACATACACACTCTTATACACTCATTTCCTCACTATGGGCAATTTGGGAACACCAATTATCCTAATCTGCATGTCCTTAGACTGTGGGTGGAAACCGGAGTACTCAGAGGAAACTCACCAAGCACTGGCCGGGAATTGAGCATAAAGTTAAATAAGTTGTTACCTTTGAGTCTTTTGTTCCGAATCATTCGTTCTTTTGTCACATGTCTCCCTTAGACGCTATGAAGTGCAGTCCACAGGAAACGGAACTGAACGGTTCTTCTCAATGAGTCTTCTAGCCTGAGTCGTTCGTTCTTTTGTCATGTTCCATAGACGCTATGCCATGAAGTAGACAGGAAACAGAATTGAACAGTTCTTCTCAAGGATTCTTCTACTCCTAGTCGTTTGTTCTTTTGTCATGTGACTCCCATAGTGCGATAGATTCAAAAGAACGTACGATTTGGACCAGAAGATGTGAGGTGAGCTGCTCATTCTGTTTATCATAATATGTCCTTAGCTGCATTGTAATATTTTCATTACTGGAACTATAGCCAAGATTTGTGTACTGTATGGGGGTCTATTTATTTAAAATTTTACATTTTATTTTATTCCTGATAAAAAGTAAGAAATGAACTAAATGACTCAGAAAAAAATCCGTTCATTCTGATGAACGAGATTCAAAGAACCGAGTCACTAAAATGATTCAAACTTCCCATCACTAGTGCAAATCACTAGGCCACCATGCCACCGCTACACTGTATACCAGCAACTTCATTAGAAGCCCCTATACCTGCTCATCAAATCATGTAGCAGCATTTACCTAATGCAAGAATTAAGGTAAACACATCAAAGATCAGAATAGCATGGGATTTTTATCCACAACGCTCACTAGAGGTTACAGAAATGGTGAGGAAAACAAAAACTATCAGTAAGCAACAACTATAGGGGGAGGAAATGCCTGGCTAATGAGAGAGGTCAAAGGAAAATGGCCTTCGATTTAAAGGCCATTTTAATCGAACTCAACTAAGAACTCAGAACTCAACTAAAAACTGGAAGATGTGGCTTTGAACAACAGTACAAGGCCATGTCCGGATTCACTCCTGTCACCAAGAACATGAATCTACAGCTACATTGAACACAGGCTTGAACAAACTGGACAGAGGAAAATTGGAAAAACATAATCATGTCTGATTAATCAATTTTTTTCGTGCTGCAAAACGCAGATGGTGGGGTCAGGATTTGGCATCCACAGCATGAATCTTTGGTACCAGCTGCCTTGTGTCAACAGTTCACACTGCTGCTGGTGTGAGAGTGTAGGAAAAGTTTTCTTGGCGCACACTGGGCACTTAAAACCAACTGAGGATTGTTTAAATGCCACAATGTGTAATATATTGGTGCTGTTCCCATGTAGCCCTTTATGGCCATAATTGATCCATCTTATAATGTATACTTCCAGCACAATAATGCGCTATGTCTCAAAGCACATCATGGCTAGATGAACAGTGGTCTCCCCAGTCACCAACACCTGAGATGTGGTAGAGCAGGGAATTTGCGAAATGAAAGTTCAGCTGACAACTTTGGAGGAAAAAAGTGATGCATTCATTACAACATGGATGGGAATCTTAAATGAGTAAGTCCAACACCTTGTAAAATCCTTGCCTAAAGCTGAAAAATGATGTTCCTAATAAATTGTCTGGTGCAAGAATGAGCCTTCATTTCTAACCGTTTTTACATATTCTTATATTGTGTTGTGCCCACTTTGTCTTCAGGCACGTTGTGTTGGAAATAAAAATCCACTGTTAATTTAGTCTAGAAAGTCCCATATGGTACTCCAAATGAACTGTATAGATACAGCCTGACAAATCAAAGGAAAAGATGAAAAGCTGCTCGAACTGTACAGGATGAATTAACGCCATCTTTACCTCAATCACTGTTTTGGTAAGGGTGGTGAAGAGCGATGTCTGCCATTTCAGTCCAAAATCTTCCACAGGTGTTCACTTGGGTTGAAAAGGGCATAGCATATGATTTACATAATTTTCACACTCACCAAATCCATTCAGTGAGCCCTTGTATAGAGTAAATGGGGACACTGGCATCCTGGAATGTTTCCATAGTCTTTTGGAGAGCGCTGGGTTGATAATTAGTCTATAGCCGGAGGGGCGTTATTATTTTTAATGATGTTATAGTAGTGGGACTTACCATGAATTACTGAATAAGGTACATTATAGCTCACTTGCTCAATCACTTTCAGTAACCACTTTATTCTGATCTTTTTCATGGTGGATCCAGAACCTGTGCCAGGAACGCTGGGTGGGAAGTGGGAATGCACCCTGGATGGGATGTTAGTCCACCAGACATACAGTATACAGTATACTGTACTGAGAGGCAATTATCTTTTACTGGCATGTTTTAAGGAGGTGTGAGAAACCTAGAAAATTCAAAGGTAAATTACACGCAAGAGGGGTGTTCAAGTCAAACTGGGATATTTGATTGTGCAGAAACACAGTTATGGGAGTAAAAGTCTTCATTCCTCTATATAATCCCCTGCTACACTAATGCACTAATGCACCTATCTCAGTGTTTCATTAATGCATGGATACTATGAAGGTAAAAGGTTTTCACAGTTAAACTTAAGCCATATTTAAAATCTGAAACACTGGCCTCCCAGGACCTCCTTTAAACACCCAAACGTGTGGAATTGGCTTGTAGCGATGTTAGGATTATACAGGGAATGTGGCAGAAACACCCAGCCGGGTTCATTCTGTGACACGCAAGTGGTGTATGTGAATGATTATGTGTTCAGTTCCCACAAACAGATGCGTCTCTGCTGCAAGATATCCGTTGATTTTCAAGGATCAGGGCATTCCCTAGTTTAATGTTCATGGAAATGACTGCAATGGGCTCCGAGCCACCTTAGACGGGATCATCATTCGTGGACATATGGCCTTCTTCAAAACGTTTGCACTATTCTAATGTTTTACTGCAGCAAAGAGGCTCATCACCGTATTGTGCTTGAAGTCTTCTGTAAATGTCAATCGATTTTACACCTTCATTCATGATGAATTCCATCACAAGTCTCAGTTTGTCTTGAACAGCCCTCATACAAGGAACGAACAGGCACAGAAACCCAGGACTCAGAAGCTGTGAGACGCCAACGCTACAGATTGCGCTGCCTTACATTATTTCTCATAGCTGCTTATTATTACAGTTTGTTATTGTTTATTACTTAGAATGATAATAATTATTAATCAGTTAATTTAGTTAGTATAATCACTACTTAATCTTTAATTACTCCCAGTAAACAAATATTCATAACATTTAAATCCAATGAATGTTTAATGAATTTTGTTACTTTATAACAGGAAACAGGAAACAATTTTCTAAATAATGTATTAGAGCTTCCACAATGAGTTCAAAAAGTCTTTTCTACAGAATACAATATGTAGAATTGGTTAAAAAGTATTTATTGAACTAGCCTTGAACAGGCTTGACTTTGCTCAAGGACTGTGTGGCATTTGCCGCATCGGATTCTACCATTTGTCTCTGTTTTTATCTGAGCTTGAAATAAGATGTGAAACAAAAGACAGAGCAAAGACTTGAACACGAATACTCAGGTATCCATCATCACATCACTGCTGTCTAAAGTGTCAGTTTTATGTCTCACTTTCTGTGTTTGTGTAACTCTAGCTGGTGAATTTTCACTTATGCATAAACAGTAAACACTGGCCCCATATTCATTAAAATTCCAAAGGCATAAGTGCAGACTTGAGCACATGTAAGGACACGTACTGTAAGTGAAATTTATGAAACGGCATAAAAACATGCAGCGATCTGAGTTTGTGAATTGGCTTTAACTGTGCAGAAAAAGCTCTTGCCCACTAGTCCATTATTTACACGTCATACGCATACTGAACGCCTAAATTTACCTTCATATACAGTACATCTCTTTTGAAATGAAACGTCCTAATTTATGCATGTGCCATAAGGAAGCCAACAAAAGAAAAGCATTTACAATAGCAGAGGAAAGAAAGAGCAGTTTAAGATCCCAGAAAAAAAGCTCAGAGAGAGAGGACATGTACATTTTTGAGGTGCTTTTGACTAACGATAAGTGCAAATAAAAAGGCTATTATGGACAATTACTAATCCGCTTAACGCTATAATCGAGTAGAAAATTGAACCACACTACAAACTCACCTGAACTTATTTATGGCTCGTGTGGCACAGTGATACAGCGTGCAATGTTTCTGTCTCACAGCTCCAGGTTTTTATATGTCCTCCCAGTGGACTGGCTACTCTGAATTGGCCCTAGGTGTGAATGTGTGTGGGGTCTGGCATCCTGTTCAGGATGACTGAAAATCAGCAAATGGATATTTATAGCTAGCTAGAATAGATTCGATTTACATAACTCGCCTGCCCAAACTCCTGCATTCTTTTGCACAGTGCCGTGAAAAGTACTTGCCTTCTTGTTATTTATTTATTTTTTGCATTTTTGTCACACTTATATGACTGAGATCTTGAAACAAATTGTAATATTACACAAAGATATATGTGTAAAGATAGATAGGCGGCTATAAATGACAATTTCATTTCATTTCAAGGCAAGCTGTCCAAACCTAACTGGCTCTATGTGAAAAAGTAATTGTAATTTGGTGTTATGCACATTGAATGTGTTACCTTAAATTAACTTTGTACTGTATCTTTTCCTGGTATATCATAACCTTCACATGCCATGACAGGACTTGACAGGACTAAGTCGAGTGGACTTAGAACTGGGGATCTAACATACTGTAAAATAAGTTGGAGGACACTTCAAATCACAGTTTGACACTTAACCCCATTACCTACAGTATATACACTGTTCAAAAATAAAGGGAACAATAAAATAACACATCCTAGATCTGAATTAATGAAATATTCGTATTAAATACTTCACACAAAATCACACAAAAAATGATCAATAGAAATCTAATTTTATTAACCCATGGAGGTCTGGATTTGGAGTCTGGACTCAAAAGTGAGGTGGAAAAACACACTACAGGCTGATCCAACTTTGATGTAATGTCCTTAAAACAAGTCAAAATGAGGCTCAGTAGTGTGTGTGGCCTCCACGTGCCTGTATGACCTTCCTAAAACGCCTGGCGATGCTCCTGATGAGGTGGCGGATGGTCTCCTGAGGGATCCCCTCCCAGACCTGGACTAAAGCATGTGTGGTGCAACGTGGCCTTGGTGGATCGAGCGAAACATGATGTCCCAGATGTGCTCAATTGGGTTCTGGGGAAAGGGCGGGCCAGTTCATAGCATCAATGCCTTCATCTTGCAGGAACTGCTGACACACTCAAGCCACATGAGGTCTAGCATTGTCTTGCAGTAGGAGGAACCCAAGGCCAACCACACCGACATTTGGACTCACAAGGGGTCTGAGGATCTCATCTCGGTACCTAATTGCAGTCAGGCTACCTCTGGCGAGCACATGGAGGGCTGTGCGGCCCTCCAAAGAAATGCCACCCCACACCATTACTGACCCACTGCCAAACCGGTCATGCCGGAGGATATTGCAGGCAGCAGAACGGTCTCCAGGGCGTCTCCAGACTCTGTCACGTCTGTCACATGTGCTCAGTGTGAACCTGCTTTCATCTTTCATCTTGTTGCTCTCTGGCAAATGCCAAACATCCTGCACAGTGTTGGGCTGTAAGCACAACTCCCACCTGTGGACATCGGGCCCTCATACCACCCTCATGCAGTCTGTTTCTCACCATTTGAGTAGACACATTTACATTTGTGTCCTGCTGGAGGTCATTTTGCTCCTCCTTGCACAAAGGCAGAGGTAGCGGTCCTGCTGCTGGGGTGTTGCCCTCCAACCGCCTCCTCCACGTCTCCTGGTAGGGCCTCCATGCTCTGGATACTAAGCTGACAGACACAGCAAACCTTCTTGCCACAGTCATTGATGTGCCATCCTGGATGAGCTGCACTACCTGAGCCACTTGTGTGGGTTGTAGACTCCGTCTCATACTACCACTAGAGTGAAAGCACCGCCAGCATTCAAAAGTGACCAAACCATCAGCCAGATAGCCATCAGCATAGGAACTGAGAAGGCGCCTGTGTTCACCACCTGCAGAACCACTCCTTTATTGGGGGTCTCTTGCTAATTGCCTATAATTTCCACCTGTTGTCTATTCCATTTGCACAACAGCATGTGAAACTGATTGTCAATCAGTGTTGCTTCCTAAGTGGGCAGTTTGATTTCACAGAAGTGTGATTGACTTGGAGTTAAGTGTTCCCTTTATTTTTTTGAGCAGTGTATTATTAAATAAGGGCACAAGTTCTTCACTTTCATGTGTATCTGTTGCATCTAAATGTACTGTAAAAATAGTTTCATTTGCATAATTAGACCTTAAGGACCACTGTAGCTTTTAATTAGATTTTCCCTCCTCTATTTTCTTGGCCAATTCCCAACCATCTGCCAGTATCCCTTAAAGAGCAGCTGAATACAGTCACTATCTACCCTTTTCTGCATAGGTGAGCTCACAGGCACAGGTGATTGGTCTGTATTGCATTTCTACAGTCTGTAAAGGCACAAACAATGCAACCTTAAGGTAATCCTTTCTTTGTTGCAACAAATATGGTAAGAAAAGGGTGTTTTCTTTGCCTTTACTTATTTGACTCCACTATTCTTCATAACAGTTTATGATTTTGATTATTTAATGGCAATCCACACGTTTAGCAAATTGGTAAAAAGATTACTGAAAAAGATGATGACTACGGGAACTGCTGGTGAAATTTGTGTACCATAAGTTTGCAACTTTGAGGAAAAACGAGCCAATGTGTTCCTGACAAAGATCCTGTCAAAACTTTGTGTGATTGTGTGGGCGCAGAGTGTTTTCTTATTGTTATTATGCCTTAGGTTCTCTATAAGAAATCATCTAACCCAGTTAGGAGTGAATCTAAACACAAGAGCCTAAGGGCACACAGCCAATCAGTGCCAGTGCGGTTGACTCGGAGTATTACATCATCGGAATGAGACGTATAGTGGGAATGCCGAGGTGCTGAATAATGCATCAGTGGTCTGCGTACCGTCGATGAACGCGAGAGGGCAAGAAAGATAAACGAGTGTGAACGTCTGTATAATCCATCAACGTTATTGTGCTAGTGGCAGGATGGCCAAAGCAGGAATCTGAAAAAAATGTTTCTACTGTCGGCTCAAATATGCACAGGATGATCTCTGACTCTGCCATAGGAAAGAGTAAAGCCACATGAAGTTCATTGAATTTTTTTCTTAAACATGTGTTAGGAGTTTCTGACATGTGTGAACTTTCCCATGCTTCAATCTCTTACCTCTCTTTTTGTTCTCTGTCACATATTTTTAAAAAGCACCTCCTCGTTGCATTTCCTTATAAGAAGCAGTACTTCTTAGACTGTAGACACCCATGCAATTTTCTCTCTTTTTGTTTTCCATAGAGCTTAACAAGAACATACTGTATTAGTGACTTTTTGGTTCTTTGATGAAACAAATGTACAGTCCTGTTTTAAAGTCTTAGGCACCATATTATCTTTGGTTATATATGTTTTTTCATGTCAGCATTATTATTACCAAATAATTCTATATTTTATTCAAAACGTAACTTAAAACTTAAGAAATAAATAACATTACAGAAGAATATTGTACTACATGCTTGTAAAGAAAGCAAAATGTTACATGACAGACCATTTTTCAGATGGAAAATAAAAATTTTTATTGCAGACTCCTGGGTTTTGCATGAAAATAGAAAGGAGCAAGTGTGACAAAGTTACCAGCATATTCTCCAGCATATTCAGTACAACTGTCTAGCTCTTTTACTTATAAAACTGCACAAATCTATATCTAACACTAAGGATTATTTTCAAGAAAAGAGTTTTCATGCCAAACTCTGTCACACTTGATTATTTCTATCTCTCTCTCTCTCTCTCTCTCTCTCTATATATATATATATATATATATATATATATATATATATATATTTTTTTTTTTTTTTTCAATTTGAAAACTGGTGCTGTTTATAATGTTGCCTTCTTTACAGGCATGCACATACTCTTCACCAAAGTTATTTATTTATTCACTTTTATGTTATGTTTGGGAATGGATTGAATGGTTTTCTATGTACATAATAATTTCAGACACATATGTGAAACAAGGTGTTTGGCTCAAAACTTAAATACTTTGTCTATTCTGTTAATAAACCAGAGAGAACATTTAGACACTGTCATGTGTGCTGTGTGTATGTGTTTGTATGGATGTGTGTGTATGTGTGTGTGTCTCTCTCTCTCTCTCTCTCTCTCTCCTAATGCTGGCAAGTGGCAGAGCCGGTCGACAAGCGTATTGAGGTGCAGGAGACACATCGTCTGGTCTTCCCTTATTTTAAATCTAACAATCATAGGGCTCCGTCTGGTTCTGTCATTTATATACAGTACTTAACAATTAGGCCACGTCTGATGATCATAAAAGGTAACTTGAATGTTATCACAGTTAGCAGTGAATCTAAACACAAGAGGCTGAGGACAACAGCAGACAACACAACCGCTAGTAACACAACCAGTGGCTACACTCTATTGTGTAGTGATAATAATCGTTGTACCATAATTCCTCCGAAAGCTAGACCAGTGACAAAGTTCAGCTTTCAAATGGGTTCAGGGCTATATTTTGTTAACTCCTTTTCGCCTGTAGCTGACATTTACATAATATTTTCACACACAGTTAGAATAAAATGAGTAATTTCCATGCTGTTACATCATGAAGCAATAAAAAACATGGCTTTTACAAGGAACTTTGTGTATCTTGTAGTTAAAATTATAATTAGAACAGAGCATCAGGGGTAAACCGGGTTGTTTACTTTAATAATTTACATTGGCTCGCTGATGTAAACAGTTTTTATTGCTCTCTGAAGAGTCTTTTAAGGGACTTTAAAATAGTTTAGTCTGTGTTACGTGATTGACGTGCAACACAGTTCAAATAAGGCCATCTGATGATTGTCCTGGTTATAGGCGAATTTTCAAATTAATGTGTACTCTATACCACACAGGTGTCATATTGAAGGTCTGTTTGCTTTATTTACTTCAGCCTGCAAAACTTTGCACAAACACGTGCTGAAATCTAAAATTCGTACTGTATATGTTTTGTACAAGCCTCTGTAAAGTGCACATGGGCTTATTGTATGCACATAGAATTAGACTCCCCTGGTGTTCTACACAAACCTCCTCATAATACTAAGATGAATAGTATGCATTATGTGAGAATGATAACTTGATGTGACAATGTGTTATTCAAATTGACATGTAGGCACAGATATACTACATGCTGTATTTTTGGCTTTCAGTATTTTTGTGTCAAAAAGTTGGCTAGCTGAAAATTATACAACGGGAATAGCTGGGAACAGGACTATGGTATTGGTATAAATGCTAAATACATGGGATTACGATGGATTAGTACTGGAGAAAAAAAAAGTTGCTGCTTAGGAAAGATCAAATACTTGATCTTCATCAAGAATAAGAGCACTTACATATGAGAATTCACAGGATGGGGCTTAAACAGCTGTGTGGCCGTAAGAAAACCACTTTATTCAACGTTAAGTTTGCTAGAGAGCATAAAGATTGGACCTTAGAGTGATGGAAAAATTAATTCAGTCATGTTGTCTAATAAGTCCAGACAGACCCTATTCATTCCTTAAGAAGGGAAGTGCATGAAGCGATGCACTCATCAGGCATAGTGCCTACTGTGCAAGCCTGTGAAGATGATGTCATGATCCAGGATGGCTCATATAGTCAGGTCTTGGTTCAGTAACATTATGTTTCAATAAAATTAAATCAGCTGATGAACTGCATGTACGGAATGTCCAGGAATTCTATATATGGAGTTTTTTTTCTTCTTCCCTGCTGACACAGTCATATTCTAGGGCTCAACATGTAAAAGAGTGTTTCTGGGAGCAAGAGGAATCTTTTTCACACAGGAATTGGCCTCAACATTGCATGTCACAGTCAATGCTAAAGGCGATCAGGTCAAAGAACAGAGAATGTGACTTTTTTTGTTTTGTTTTGTTTTTGGACAGGCTACTGTATGTAAGTGATTATTTTGTAACATGAATGAAACAGTTATCAGTTATTATAAATATTAAATATATTTGTTAATAAACTTCAAAGACATAAAAGAGACAAAAACATTGCAATATAACATACTTTCTGGAAAAAAAATCTTATTAATATAAAATACAAAAAAATTGCAAACTACTGTATAGCGTTTTCTCTTGACAGTGTGTTCTCTGAGAATGAAAAGAGTGGTTTAAAAATAGCATTCTGTCTCAACTGTGAGACAGTGGATGTAAATATTTCGGCTACTTTCAAAAGTTATTTGATAGAACAGTTAATCAATTACAGCCTGTGCATAAATCAAAACTAATTGGCTGAGAGAATTGCCTTTGGACAGAAAATTTCTGCAGGCTCTGTTTTCTTCTGTTAGCTGTGTCTGATGGAAGCAATGGTGCGTGCATGTGTGGTTGAAGAGTGTGTATGTGTGTGTGTGTGTGTGTGTGTGTGTGTGTGTGTGTGTGTGTGTGTGTGTGTGTGTGTGTGTGTGTGTGTGTGTGTGTGTGGTGGTTTGTGCATTATTATGGGCAGGCAGAAACATGACCTGCACATCTTCTCAAATGAGTGTAAATTGGATTGGCTATTTGGGAAAGAAGAAGACTGGGAGATTATTATTATTATTATTATTATTATTACTTTTAATTATTCAAGTTTGATTAGGCACGGCAGTTCCATTTGAGTGACAAAGGTTACAAAATATCACACACTTGCTGGTGCCTTACAGCAACACCTCTGTACATAAAATTAGCACTGCACACCTGCTTATGAGTGCACACACACATTCTCACACACACATTCTCACACACTTCCCTTATCTTTAAAATAGCTCAAACACACTGTTTAATAAGCAACCATGTATCCAATCACTTTTAGTAGTTAGACTGGTTAGAACTGTGGATCCTGGGAATGCTGAGCACGAACCCTGAACGTGTTACCGGGACACTATTTGAACACGTATCATTCACATATAGGGACCATTTAGAATAATCAGTTCACCCACTGGCATGCTTTTGGACACCAGGGAATCCATCGGAAACCCATGTGAACATGTAAAACACAATCAGTTTAAAATCGAACCAGGTTCTCATCACAACCCGCCGTACTGCTGTGCTCCCTATTAATACACTAAGTAAGGTAATTTATTTATTTATTTGTTTGTTTGTTTATTTAATTGGCCTAATTTATAAAAAGTCCTAAACAAAATACATTTCAAGTAGTAGTCTATTTCTAATGCATCTCCTCCTTTAATAGCCCAGAAAACTCTTATTTAATAAGCCTGCAGATACGGGGGAAAAAAATAGTATTGCCTCACTTAAAACCAATTCTTTTAGTGCACTTTTAATGAAACCCCACTGCTAGCATTCCTGCTGTGCGTGTAAAACAAAAATGTGTCTGCGTTGTACTGAAGCACCTGATAATGATAACATTAAATGATAACATGGCTACTTGTCTCGTGGCCGTGATTTAATTATCTCATTCTCGCGCTTGGATAAATCATCGCCATGCCATGAACTAAATATACATTGAAATTACACGTTACGTGACTGTGACCATGCACACCTGTTCTCTTTCTCTCTGTCGAGCTACACATGGTGCTCCTGAGCTGGGAGTGATCCAGACCCCCTCTGACCTCCAGACCTGTCTGAGTCATTCTGGTATTCGGCTTCTGGATGGAGTTCTCATTGTATGTGTGGGATGCCTGTGGTGACTGAGGACGCTTCCACTTGACCATGAAGATGATCTTGGACTCGGCTGATGCGGGCAGCTGTTCTCTGATCTCGTGTGACTGCAGTTGCTCTGCAGTTTAGGACTGAAACACTTTTGCACCTGAGCCTCCAACAACTGGAAGTGGACTTCATATTAACTTAAACCTCCAGCCCTCCAACACACAGGATTACCTCTAATCAATCCCTGCTATCCGTTATCACCCAAATGAGGATGCGTTCTATGTTGAGTCAAGGTTTCTTCATATACCATCACGGTAAGTAATTCCTTGCCACCATCTCCTTGAGTTCGTTCAAACTGATTATGAATAGTGATTTATAAATATTTCTTTGCACTTTTCAAACTCATTTCCATATTTTTTTCTATTCTGTAAAGTGACAGTGAACACTCGTAAAAGCATTATATACATAAAATTGAACTGAATGACTTACAACCTTGTTTCTTTGACCTATTGATCTCGTTCCCAGGCCTTATGCTTAAGTCATGGTTAAGAGACTCCTGTTCTCATGTCTTACTATAAATTGCGGCAGTGCATTAGTTTTATTAAGGGGGAAGCCTCCGCCTCTTTCTTGGGGCATTTTCTAAACATGCACTGCACATGTAAAAAAAAAATAAAAATCTACACCTCATGCTGTGTAGCTCCACCTACTTGACGGAGGCTAAGAGATATCTAACATTATATTAACCCTGCATTTCACAAACAGCTAATTGAAAGTGTTTATTGTGTACCATCTGACCTTCTCGACGCTCCTGGTATTAACGGATTATAACTCATATAATTATGGTATTAACGGATTATAACTCATATAATTATAACATATATATATATATATATATATATATATATATATATATATATATATATATATATATATATATATATATATATATATATATATATATATATATATATAACATATAATAATATACATATAATCATATATATATATAATTATAACTCATTTCTCAGCATTTACTCAGCCAAATCCCACTCACACACACACACACACACACACACACACACACACACACACACACACACGTTGTCCTCTATTGAGAAGCAGCTAACAAGATGGGAGGGTGAGAGTTAACGCGTGCTTTTCATTTTGACACGTTTCTTTTTTAACCGTCACTTATTCATCATCATATGGCAGCTGAGTGCGCTCGGTAGCAAGCGGCAAAAAGCATTCGTTTTGCTACACGGATTAATATGGTGTGTGTGAGGGTTAGTTGTTCTGTGAAGCTTGTGTTTAAATCCAATAGGAACTTCAGACTAGTAATTGTTCCATAGGAAGGGGGCATTTCTTGCTTATTCACAACTGACTTATGGGCAGAGGTATAAGAGAGAGAGAGAGAGAGAGAGAGAGAGAGAGAGAGAGAGAGAGATAAGAGCATTTTTGAATCTCAGTTCTCATTTATGTGTTTGTCTAATGGAGGCAGGCGAGATCCTTGTGTTAAGAAGCTGTCCTTTTAGCCAGGGTGTCTGTAAGCTGTTTTCTCTCTTCCACTCACTCAATCTCTCTCTCTCTCTCTCTCTCTCTCTCTCACACACACACACACACAATGCTGAATGCTACCACTGGTTGCATCTACATTTGACTAAACCCCTGGCCACTTGTTGATCATCCCTTTTTTTATTCTAATATCATAATTTGTTTAAGTGCAAGTGTGTGTGTGTGTGTGTGTGTGTGTGTGTGTATATTCGTACGTGTGTGTGTGTGTGTGTGTGTGTGTGTGTGTGTGTGTGTGTGTGTGTGTGTGTGTGTGTGTGTGTGTGCATATGTGCGCGTATGTGCGGACGTGTGTGTGCGCATGTGTCTGTGTGCATGCTTATGTGTCTGTTTATGCATGTGCGTACGTGTGTGTGTATGTGTGTGTGTATTGCAAAGTGCCTCTTTATTTTGACATACTGTGCCAATGATAAATAAACCTGTGTTGATTTGACCCTGATGGATTGGATTGCACACACACACACACACACACACACACACACACACACACACACACACACACACACACAAACAAAACCTCAATAAAATATGTTCACACATGCAAATATATTCATGCACACACACACACACATGCACACACACACACACACACACACACACACACACACATACACGAGCGTAATAGTAATTGAGTGTGAGCACTAGTAATGGATGTTAGATGAGAGTCACTCAGAACTGTGAGCTTCTTTCACTCTTAACACACTTAACCCTGCAGAGCTCATCAACAGCAGCATTCAACACTCTCTCTCTTGCTCTGTCTCTCCCTCTCTCTCAGTCTCATACACACACACACACAGGCACACACAGACACACCATAAAACAGGTGCTCGTTGTAAGAGAAGTGTGGCTGTACTCTTACAGAGTGTGATTATGCAAGTGTGAGTTCGAGTGTTTGTAAAGGAGAGGTGAGTGGGAGGAGTGTGAGTCGGGGGTATTTATAGATCGGCTGTGAATCTATGTGTAATTGTGGGTGTAATTGTAAGTTTGAATTGCAGTGATATCAGCTGTATAGCTGTAGTAACTCTGTATTAGACTAAATGTCACGGACCTGCCTCTCAAAAGAGTTAGAACTCTTTCGCTCCGGTTCTTCATCGCTATCCTCTACCACGGTTCACACTTCTTTGACCTTGAATTGTAACATTTGCACATTTGCGCAGATCCCTAACACCTTGTCATCCGCACCTTTTATTGACTCCCTGTTTTCCTGATAACAAGACTTGTTGACACCCTACGGACTGGGTGTGAAATGAGTGGTGTTAAACTGACTCTAATGCCTTTTATTATTATCATTTCACACTGTCAGCAACAGAACAAACATTACCTGCTGAACTGTTCGATATATTCATAGAGCATAAAGCAAGGAAAAGCATAAAAAAGCAGTGAATGTGAAGGCCAATGAAGAGCCGTGAACTTATCGTCATGCATTGTCAAGCCTTTTGCGATGACGTGTGCATTGTGATTTTGGTGCATTATTGTCCTGGAAGACGAGTAAATTGCAGCCTTGAAGGAAAGCACGTGTTTAGCAACAGTTCAAAAATAGACTGTTGTATTCAAGCAATGATTGATTGGAATTAATGGACCTAACATATTCCAAGAACACATTTCCAACAACCTCCACCATCCCGGGCTGTTGACACAAGGCAGGGTGAGTCCATGGCTGAATTCATACTCCTACTCCAAATCCTAACATCTCTGTGTCTCAGCAGAAATCCGGATTCCTCATAATTTTGATTGAACTTAACTTTGACTGAAATAATCACTCGTTACAACTGAGGTATGCAGCAAAGCATTTGTGAAGCCACAACACGCACAACCTTGAGGTGGATGGGCTACAACAGCAGAAGACCCCACCGGGTACCACTCATCTCCACTACAAAAAGGAAAAAGAGGCTACAATTTGCACAAGCTCACCAAAATTGGACAGTTGAAGACTGCACAAATGTTGCCTGGTCTAATGAGTCTCGATTTCTGTTGAGACATTCAAATAGTAGAGTCAGAATTTGGCGTAAACAGAATGAGAACATGGATCCATCATGCCTTGTTACCACTGTGCAGGCTGGTGGTGGTGGTGTAATGGTGTGGGGGATCTTTTATTGGCACACTTTAGGCCCCTTAGTGCCAATTGGGCATCGTTTAAATGCCACGGCCTACCTGAGCATTGTTTCTGACCATGTCCATCTCTTTATGACCATCATGTACCCGTCCTCTGATGGCTACTTCCAGCAGGATAATGCACCATGTCACAAAGCTCGAATCATTTTGAATTGGTTTCTTGAACATGACAATGAGTTCACTGTACTAAAATGGCCTCCACAGTCACCAGATCTCAACACAATAGAGCATCTTTGGGATGTATTGGAACGGGAGCTTCATGCCCTGGATGTGCATCTCACAAATCTCCATCAACTGCAAGATGCTATCCTATCAATATGGGCCAACGTTTCTAAAGAATGCTTTCAGCATCGTGTTGAATCAATGCCAATAATTGAATTAAGGCAGTTCTGAAGGCGAAAGGGGGTCAAACACCGTATTAGTATGGTGCTCCTAATAATCCTTTAGGTGAGTGAGTGTATATATATATATATATATATATATATATATATATATATATATATATACATAGGTTACAACGTACTAGTGGAGGAAAACATTTCCTGACTCGGTCCTCCAAAACTCCCCAAAGTGGCTCAATAATATTTAGATTTGGTGACTGTGCAGGCATGGCAGATGTTCAACTTCACTTTCATGTTCATCAAACCACTCTGTCCCCAGTCTTGCTGTGTGTTTTGGTGCATTATCATCCTGATACACGGCACCACCTTCAGGATACAATGTTTGAACCATAGTGTGCACATGGTCCTCCAGAATGATTCGGTAGTCTTTGGCAGTGACGCGCCCATCTAGCACAAGTATTGGACCTAGGGAATGCCTTGATATTGCAGCCCAAACCATCACTGATCCACCCCCATGCTTCACTGTGGGCATGCAACAGCCTGGGTGCTACGCCTGGGTGCATGCTAGCCTGGGTAATACATTCACATTGTTCGCTGCTAGCACCATTGAAACTAGCGTTAGGTATTGGCACAGGTGACCAAAGGTTTGGCTGTAGCATCCCGGCCATGTACACTGACCCTGTGGAGCTCCCGACGAACAGTTTTGGTGGAAACAGGAGAGTTGAGGTGCACATTTAATTCTGCAGTGAGTTGGGCAGCTGTCGCTTTATTTTTTTGGATACAGTCAGCTTCCTCTTGCTTCCACAGTTACTCCTGTTGGATGTGGTTCTTCCTTCTTGGTGGTATGCTGACATTACCCTGGATACCGTGGCTCTTGATACATCACAAAGATTTGCTGTCTCGATCACAGATGCGCTAGCAAGACGCGCACCAACAATTTATCCTCTTTTGAACTCACCCATAATGTTGTGTGCTTCCAGGCTGGTCAAATTTAGCCATGAAACAGGTAGGTTAAATCCCATCTTGTCATAGATGTTCATTATGTGATAGAATTACCCCAATCAGTGCTTCTGGCACCAACAATTATGCCATGGTCCAAATCACCAAGATTGTATGATCACCCCATTCTGATGAGGGTGAACATTTCTTATACAGTAGCTGCTGGCCTGTGCGTCGTACTCTTGCCCCATGATTGGCTGTTTAAATAACTATAGTATAGTACTACAGTTTAAATAGTATATTCTCTTGTGTGTTCCTGTCAGTAATACTGATGTAGAAATATTATAGCATTTGTATGCGATATGCAGACTGAAGTGTCTTCATAATCAATGCATGGTTGTCACCCAAAATTGCATAACATTATGTTAACACATGCCTGGATGCTCCAAATCAGCAAACTGTCAAAAATTCTGCTTTTATAGAGGTCTGGAACTGCTGAAGATCAATTAATCGAGGGCTGGTACTGTAGGAGCGTACTTACTTGGCTTAATTTTTGGGGTAAAAAGTTGTATTTGCCTAATACTAAGACCTGCTACGATCAGAGAATCAGTATTATATTTACATGAAAAAACATAGAATTAAAAAAAGAGGGGGCACTATCTTTCCATATGCAGTCTATATAAAATTATATCATGTAATCTTGTGGGATAAAATCCTAGCGATATTCCTGTAATAATTACTCCCAGTTAATACAGGTGGCGTATCTCACTGTAGAAATGTGGTT
>QNUK01000849.1:0-209525 GCA_013621035.1 Clarias magur | reverse complement strand
TACTACAGCACTGCAGCACTACAGTACTACATTATTACAGCACTACAGTACTACATTATTACAGCACTACAGTACTACATTATTACAGCACTACAGCAGTACATTACTACACAGTACTACAGCACTGCAGCACTACAGTACTACATTATTACAGCACTACAGTACTACATTACGCTGTTAACTGGCTGTACACTGGCTATCATCATTACACAAAGTTCTATTAAAAGCACTGCAGTACTACAGTACTACATTATTACAGCACTACAGTACTACAGCACTGCAGTACTACAGTACTACATTATTACAGCACTACAGTAGTACATTATTACAGCACTACAGCACTACATTACTACACAATACTACAGCACTGCAGTACTACAGTACTACATTACTACACAATACTACAGCACTGCAGTACTACAGTACTACATTATTACAGCACTACAGTACTACATTATTACAGCACTACAGTACTACATTATTACAGCACTAGAGCACTACATTTCTACACAATACTACAGCACTGCAGTACTACAGTACTACATTATTACAGCACTACAGTACTACATTATTACAGCACTACAGTACTACATCACTACACAGTACTACAACACTACCGTACTATGTTATTACAGCACTACAGTACTACACAATACTACAGCACTGCAGTACTACAGTATCACATTATTACACTACAGTACTATATTACACACAAAATTACAGTACTACAGTACTACATTATTACAGCACTACAGCACTACATTACTACACAATACTACAGCACTGCAGTACTACAGTACTACATTATTACAGCACTACAATACTACATTACTACACAGTACTACAGCACTACAGTACTACATTATTACAGCACTACAGCACTACATTACTACACAGTACTACAGCACTGCAGCACTACAGTACTACATTATTACAGCACTACAGTACGACATTATTACAGCACTACAGCACTACATTACTACACAGTTCTACATCACTGCAGTACTACAGTACTACATTATTACAGCACTACAGTACTACATTACTACAGCACTACACTACTACATCACTACAGTACTACAACACTACCGTACTATGTTATTACAGCACTACAGTACTACACAATACTACAGCACTACAGTACTACAGTACTACATTATTACAGCACTACAGCACAGCACACATAAAGACCAGAAATTGAAGACATTGAATAAGTATCAGTAATTATTAGCATAACTGCAGTACTGGCCAGTAATACATTATTGTTAATTCACAGTATTACAGCATTGCAGTATCATTATTACAGCATTACAGTACTGGCTGATACAGCACCAGAGCACCTACATTTCATTATCAATACTACAGCACTGGCAGCGTAATTACAGTAATTACATTATTACAGCACCACAGCACTACATTATTACAGCACTACAGTAATTACATTATTGCTGTTAATTAGGAGCACTACATTTCATTAATAATACTATTAAAAGACCAGCCATAGTAATTACATTATTGGCTACAGCACTACAGTACTACATTATTACAGCACTACAGTACTACATCACTACACAGTACTACAACACTACCGTACTATGTTATTACAGCACTACAGTACTACACAATACTACAGCACTGCAGTACTACAGTACTACATTATTACAGCACTACAGTACTACATTACTACACAGTACTACAGCACTACAGTACTACATTATTACAGCACTACAGTACTACATTACTACACAGTACTACAGCACTGCAGTACTACAGTACTACATTATTACAGCACTACAGTACTACATTACTACACAGTACTACAGCACTACAGTACTACATTATTACAGCACTACAGTACTACATTACTACACAGTACTACAGCACTGCAGCACTACAGTACTACATTATTACAGCACTACAGTACGACATTATTACAGCACTACAGCACTACATTACTACACAGTTCTACATCACTGCAGTACTACAGTACTACATTATTACAGCACTACAGTACTACATTATTACAGCACTACAGCACTACATTTCTACACAATACTACAGCACTGCAGTACTACAGTACTACATTATTACAGCACTACAGTACTACAGCACTGCAGTACTACAGTACTACATTATTACAGCACTACAGTACTACAGCACTGCAGTACTACAGTACTACATTATTACAGCACTACAGTACTACATTATTACAGCACTACAGCACTACATTACTACACAATACTACAGCACTGCAGTGCTACAGTACTACATTATTACAGCACTACAGTACTACATTATTACAGCACTACAATACTACATTACTACACAGTACTACAGCACTACAGTACTACATTATTACAGCACTACAGCACTACATTACTACACAGTACTACAGCACTGCAGCACTACAGTACTACATTATTACAGCACTACTGTACTACATTATTACAGCACTACAGCACTACATTACTACACAGTTCTACATCACTGCAGTACTACAGTACTACATTATTACAGCACTACAGTACTACATTATTACAGCAAAACAGCACTACATTACTACACAATACTACAGCACTGCAGCACTACAGTACTACATTATTACAGCACTACAGTACTACATTATTACAGCACTACAGTACTACATTATTACAGCACTACAGCAGTACATTACTACACAGTACTACAGCACTAGTGTAATAATGTAGCACTACAGTACTACATTATTACAGCACTACAGTACTACATTATTACAGCACTACAGCACTACATTACTACACAGTTCTACAGCACTGCAGTACTACAGTACTACATTATTACAGCACTACAGTACTACATTATTACAGCACTACAGCACTACATTACTACACAGTACTACAGCACTGCAGTACTACAGTACTACATTATTACAGCACTACAGTACTACAGCACTACAGTACTACATTATTACAGCACTACAGTACTACATATTAAAGACTAGAGCATACAATTTCTCACAATATACAGCACTGCAGTATACAGTACTACATTATTAAGCACTACAGTACTAATTATTACAGCACTACAGTACTACATTATAGCACTAAGAGCCTAACATTTTCTACACAATACTACAGCACTGCGTACTAAGTACTAGATTATTACAGCATACAGTATACATTTAACACTACAGTACTACACAATACTACAGCACTGCAGTACTACAGTACTACATTATTACAGCACTACAGTACTACATTACTACACAGTACTACAGCACTACAGTACTACATTATTACAGCACTACAGTACTACATTACTACACAGTACTACAGCACTGCAGTACTACAGTACTACATTATTACAGCACTACAGTACTACATTACTACACAGTACTACAGCACTACAGTACTACATTATTACAGCACTACAGTACTACATTACTACACAGTACTACAGCACTGCAGCACTACAGTACTACATTATTACAGCACTACAGTACGACATTATTACAGCACTACAGCACTACATTACTACACAGTTCTACATCACTGCAGTACTACAGTACTACATTATTACAGCACTACAGTACTACATTATTACAGCACTACAGCACTACATTTCTACACAATACTACAGCAATGCAGTACTACAGTACTACATTATTACAGCACTACAGTACTACAGCACTGCAGTACTACAGTACTACATTATTACAGCACTACAGTACTACATTATTACAGCACTACAGCACTACATTACTGCACAGTACTACAGCACTGCAGTACTACAGTACTACATTATTACAGCACTACAGTACTACAGCACTGCAGTACTACATTATTACAGCACTACAGTACTACATTATTACAGCACTAGAGCACTACATTTCTACCACAATACTACAGCACTGCAGTACTACAGTACTACATTATTACAGCACTACAGTACTACATTATTACAGCACTACAGTACTACATTATTACAGCACTAGAGCACTACATTTCTACACAATACTACAGCACTGCAGTACTACAGTACTACATTATTACAGCACTACAGTACTACATTATTACAGCACTACAGTACTACATCACTACACAGTACTACAACACTACCGTACTATGTTATTACAGCACTACAGTACTACACAATACTACAGCACTGCAGTACTACAGTACTACATTATTACAGCACTACAGTACTACATTACTACACAGTACTACAGACTACAGTACTACATTATTACAGCACTACATACTACACAGTATACAGCATGCAGTACTACGTACTACATTATTACAGCTACAGTATAATTACTACACAGTACTACAGCACTACAGTACTACATTATTACAGCACTACAGTACTACATTACTACACAGTACTACAGCACTGCAGCACTACAGTACTACATTATTACAGCACTACAGTACGACATTATTACAGAACTACAGCACTACATTACTACAGTTCTACATAACTGAGTATACAGTATACATTATTACAGCACTACGTACTAATTATTATAAAGCAGCACTCATTTCTACACATACTAAGACTGCGTATAGTCTACATTATTACGCACACAGTACTACAGCACTACAGTACTACATTATTACAGCACTACAGTACTACATTGCAGTTACAGTCTACATTATACGCACTACGTACTACTAAGCATACAGCATACTACTACACAATACTACAGCACTGCAGTACTACAGTACTACATTATTACAGCACTACAGTACTACATTATTACAGCACTACAGTACTACATTACTACACAGTACTACAGCACTACAGTACTACATTATTACAGCACTACAGCACTACATTACTACACAGTACTACAGCACTGCAGCACTACAGTACTACATTATTACAGCACTACTGTACTACATTATTACAGCACTACAGCACTACATTACTACACAGTTCTACATCACTGCAGTACTACAGTACTACATTATTACAGCACTACAGTACTACATTATTACAGCAAAACAGCACTACATTACTACACAATACTACAGCACTGCAGCACTACAGTACTACATTATTACAGCACTACAGTACTACATTATTACAGCACTACAGTACTACATTATTACAGCACTACAGCAGTACAGACTACACAGTTACTACAGCACTGCAGCAACTACAGTACTACATTATTACAGCACTACAGTACTACATTATTACAGCACTACAGCACTACATTACTACACAGTACTACAGCACTGCAGTACTACAGTACTACATTATTACAGCACTACAGTACTACATTATTACAGCACTACAGCATACTTAGCACTACAGTACTACAGTACTACACAATACAGTACTACATTATTACAGCACTACAGTACTACATTATTACAGCACTAGAGCACTACATTTCTACACAATACTACAGCACTGCAGTACTACAGTACTACATTATTACAGCACTACAGTACTACATTATTACAGCACTAGAGCACTACATTTCTACACAATACTACAGCACTGCAGTACTACAGTACTACATTATTACAGCACTACAGTACTACATACACTACTACAGTACATCACTAACACTACAACCGTACTATGTATTACAGCACTACAGTACTACACAATACTACAGCACTGCAGTACTACAGTACTACATTATTACAGCACTACAGTACTACATCACTACACAGTACTACAGCACTACAGTACTACATTATTACAGCACTACAGTACTACATTACTACACAGTACTACAGCACTGCAGCACTACAGTACTACATTATTACAGCACTACAGTACTACATTATTACAGCACTACAGTACTACATTATTACAGCACTACAGTACTACATTACTACACAGTACTACAGCACTACAGTACTACATTATTACAGCACTACAGTACTACATTACTACACAGTACTACAGCACTACAGTACTACATTATTACAGCACTACAGTACTACATTACTACACAGTACTACAGCACTGCAGTACTACGGTTCTGCCTTGAACAGAAAGCTATAATAGTGCAGCCTACCGAAGTTTTAATATAACTGGAATGCGGAGAAGTTTTGACTCATCCTCATATATTACACACCTCCTTCAGTTCCCTACAGTCATTACAAATAAATAAAATTAAACCTTTATTGACAGAATGGTGGGATGAAGAAGAGCCTCAGAATTAAAGAAACCACTTGGGGTAGGGACTTTGCCTTCCTAGAACACCATTAGAGCACTCTGGAGTAATGCTTCATGACAGATGAATGTGTAACCTCATATTTCCTCCAGTATCATCAGCCAAGGTCCGTGATTCCACCACGTGCACCGTGAAACGTTTTTAAAACATACGAACAACAATGCAAGCTTAAGATAAGTGTATTAAGTAAACTTATGTACAGTACATACCTGACAGCAATTAATAAATTACAATATATATTTAATGTACTGTAGTATAAGCACATTACATACTTTTTTAAAACTGTGTTACAAATACAAAAGTAATATACCATGAATACATTCTTACTGCAGCAGTAACAAGCTGTTATACTTCTGGCCAATTCAAAGTACTTAAAAGTACACCTTCTGTTTAATCTGTAAAATATACTTTTATTATTGTATGTCATACAGTACACGCAGTTTTCTATAATACTGTATTGCAAATGTGTTACCAGTACCAGCGTTTAGGCCCTTTTTCAACCCTAAATGCAAGTTTTTGAAAGACATTACGTCAGTAATGACAAGGCAGATTTTATTCAGATTTTATTGTACGCACGGTTACAATTTAAAACATTTTGTAATTAAAAACACTGCTATAGTTTATTTGTCTTCATCAAAACTTCATGTTGTCCCACAAACACACAAACAGAAGTATAAACGGTTGTCTGAACAAAGACAGACATTAGTATTGGAATATACAGGTGCAGAATTAGTCCACACCTGGTGTGTTGATTCCAGCTGTTACACAGAGACGAAAAACAGTCCGAGTGCTACGGAGCATTATACTAGAGGCAAAGTACATACTATAAGATTCAGCAATAACACTTTAGACAATATATTCTATACTGTACTTCATGCCGCTGAAAATAAAATAATAAAGATAAGAACCAGTGTACGCAATGATGCTGCTTACAGCCGTGGAATTCAAACTAGAATAACGGAGCCAATCCATAAAGAGAAAACGTGCCCGCCTCCAGTTTCTGATTGGCTAGTATTGCCCCTACATTAGTTTTTGTTTTTTTGTGATATACTATTGCAATGTGCTGTAGAAGATTTTGGTATATTTGTAATAGGCGAAAGTGTACTTTTTTAACCCAGGGTGTACCTTTTTATATATTTAGCAAAACTGTTAAATTAAATAGTTAATTGTATTAGCAAAGTTTCTGACGTTAATAAATTTATTTTGCTTAACAGCACAAGTTTTTTCTTCTTCTTATAAATCAATAACCAAGAAATCAGACTCTGCCTATAAAAGCTTTTTCTACATCAGAGTTACGCTTCAGTAATAATCCTACCGCACCAACCTTTTGGAATATTAAATTAGAATAAAATACCACATTCTTTCTCTGAATAATTCTACATCCATTTTCTTTTAAATACAAGATTAGATGTCCTAAAAGCATTTAAGCCCCCGTCCGTCTGTGGAAGACAAATCATGTCTTTCTTTTTTTTTAATATAATGGGTTGTGAATGGATGGTTTATTCCTCAAAATCAATCCTTGTGTAAATTTTTTGAAATAATGTTGGGTGGTCCATTAAAAAAAGGCATGAATACTAATCCTGACAAGCTTTAGACAAACATATTTGACCATTCAAAGAAAGGTAGTGCTTCCCTCATGAATATTTATACCGAGCTGCCCCATGACTGACAGACGACAGAAAGACTTATCTTTTGAGAGTTTTCAGTCTCACTGGTGTTTTCGTGATCTTGATTGGTGTTATTATTTACATTCCCTGGTTTCGTCACTGTTTAGTCTCGCATCTGTTGCATTACTGTTTTCATCTGCTGATTGTTTTCATTCAGCTTTTCCGCCCGTTATAACTTCGTTATTCTGGGTCGTGTTTGTGTTGAATAAAGCCAGCATCTGCATTTACGGCGTGCCACACCCGCCTCTTCACATGACAGATTTTCACACAACTCCTCGACAGAATCCTCCATTCTGATCCCCGAAGTGGTCACACCTTCAGCTTATACAGTATGTGCAATAGGGTGTGGAACAACTCTCACTCGTATCTGTCTGTCTGTATATCTATCACAGAGCAAAGCAGACAGAAACACAGACTGAGAGACAGACATTTCGAAAGACAGACAGGCAAACAGGCAGACTGATAAAAAGACTGACAGACAGACTGACATGTAGAGAGACAGACAGACAAAACAAGCAGAGACATGTAGGCTGTTCGAAATTTAGAATGACAGACAGACAGACAGACAGACAGACATTTAGAGAGACAGACAGAAACACAGACAGGCAGACAGACAGACAGACAGACATTTAGAGAGACAGACAGAAACACAGACAGGCAGACAGACAGACAGACATTTAGAGAGACAGACAGAAACACAGACAGGCAGACAGACAGACAGACAGACATTTATAGAGACAGACAGAAACACAGACAGGCAGACAGACAGACAGACATTTAGAGAGACAGACAGAAACACAGACAGGCAGACAGACAGACAGACAGACATTTAGAGAGACAGACAGAAACACAGACAGGCAGACAGACAGAAAGACAGACAGACATTTAGAGAGACAGACAGAAACACAGACAGGCAGACAGACAGACAGACAGACAGACAGACAGACATTTAGAGAGACAGACAGAAACACAGACAGGCAGACAGACAGACATGCTTACATGTACATAGTTCAGGGGTGTCCAAATCCAGTCCTGGAGGGCCAGTGGCCATGTGATCCTCTGCTGCTGTAGCTCATCCACCGCCAGGTTTGATGTTTCATGCTGAGATGCTTTCCAGCTCGTCATGTTGGTAAATAGTGATTATTTGAGTTACTATTGACTTCCTGGCAGCTCAGACCCTCTGATTCCCCTCTGATCTTCCTCATCAACAGGGTGTTTTCACACACAGGCCACTCACTCGCTCAGCGTTTTTAGTTTTCCGCACCGTCCTGTGTAAACTCTCTGTGGAAAATTCCATGAGACCAGGAGTTTCTGAAATATTCGAGTTAATGACAACCTCGCATTCTGTGAAAATTCTGAACTACAACTATAAACAGCATTCCTAGTGAAAGGAACGGCATCGTCTAGTGTTATGATGTTCATGTCCTCTCTTTACTCTCCTGCATTCATGACCTTCACTAACCTTACCGTCATTACTGTCTGATCGTGTTATCATGATCATTATCATGTCACTCATAAGACTTTCTTATCTCGCTCATGATGAACTTCTCTACAAGAGACGGGGCTTCAGAATATGATCATCGTGACACAGAAATCACCAACAATTTACCCTGTCTACGCTCATCACTCGGAGCTCCAGCGATACTTTTTAAAAGAACCTGGCAAAGGAAAAAAAAAAAAAAAAAGTTATATAAACACAAAGACAGAAAAAGGACTATAGGTACGTCTTGTAATTGTCAATAAAAGAAAGAAAAAAAGCAGAAGGGAACGCAGGCCACTTACTGTATCTTCTGCTAATCTAGCTCTGTCCATCTCACAATCCCTCAATTCCACGCTCTTATTTCTCTACAGAGCAGAGGAAAAGGGAAGGATGGACAGAGAAATGGCTGGATGAAAGATGGAAAAAACGAAAAACAATTTAGACAAAAAAAAAGAAAGATTCAGTCACTGTGAAATTCAACGAAAGAAAGATTTTGTCAACGGTCAAAAAAAAGTAGAAAGAAAGAAAGTTTTATTCAATGTCAAAAAGTAGAAAGAAAGAAAGAAATAGATACTGTAGATAGATAGATAGATAGATAGTCCCATTTAAAACCTAAGAAAGATTTAATCAACGTCAAAAAGTAGAAAGATAAAAAAGAAAAAAAGAAATATAGTCAATTAAAAGAAATAGAGGAAAAAAGACAAAATTGAGTCACACATACAGTACTGTAAGAAGGAAGAAAAAAGGATGATACAAAAATTAATTCAAGGTCAAAAAGGAAAAAAAGAATGGAAAAAGGAAGAAAAAAAGAAAAACTTGTAATTGTCAATAAAAGAAAGGAAAAAAAGAACAGGACAGGAGAGAAGCCTGGAGCGCGGTCAGTAGCGGTCAGTAGCGGTCAGTAGCGTGATTTTCACTGAGGACTGTGACAGCCGTGTGCAGCGGGCAACTATTGTAACTGTGACAATTATTATTAACATTACAGAAATATAACGAGCTCTAAATCACAAGAATTCAGCAGGAAACCACACGCAAACACACACGTCTGCTTTATGTGTTCTGTCCGTTCTGGAAGACAACGAACAGCAAAAAAGAGAACGTAGATCCGAGTGTAAACCCTGAGTGTGATGGTGAGGAAGAGTTTATAATATTCATTTACTCAATTTTGTTAATTATATGATTGATAATTACTGAGAGATTCTCATAAAAAAGCAGAACACCATCGGAGGTCATTTTGTTCCATTATAAATGAATTAGGAAGCAAAAATAGAATGTTTGTCTGACTATCTTAAATGTATTGGATCATATTATTTTATTGGTTCACTTGTTGTGAAGGAAAAGTTTGGTTAATTAGATGGTTAATTAGACACTGCCCTAACTGCTCAGAAGGAGATGATTAGGATTCTGTCAAATTGCAGGTTTATGTTTGAGCTCACTTTTGTATTGTCTTATTGTTTCTATGGTAACGGCTCGATCATAAAGGATGCTCCACGTGAACTGACTTAAAATTGTGTGTGCTTAAACAAATTATCAGAGTTTTTCCTTCCTCCATGACACGCGGCCTTCTGTTCCTTCAGATGAAACTCCTTCTGTCACGTCATCCATCTCAGCAAAGTTAACGTACAATAAGCACTTGGAGAACAGTCTAGGGCCAGGCCTTAATTTACTTCATCTTCCCAATTTATTTAATTTCCACTGTTGGGAAAGGGTTGAACCCCCGTACACGAGGGGGTATCAGAAAGAGATTCATACACCACAGATTTGGTCGCGTTCGCCATACGTCCTCTCTCAGACGCCTTAAAGTAGAATTCTCTATTGATGGTCTGGCCGAATACTCGATGCACAATGACGTGAATGCAGAGCAATCAATTATTATGGGATCAAATTCTGCAATGAAGGATGAAGGAATTCCCCCTTAACTGGAACTAACATTAAATGCTAGAAACTAAACTTGAAACAGATGATGTGTTATGATTAAAAATTCAGTTGATAGTCTAGTTTCTGTGGAATAAGTGAAATAAAACACTTTGTTATGTGCAGTTGTATGGAATGACTCAGAGCGTGTTATTTCACATTAACATGTTGCACAATGGGTCTAAACTACTGAAGTATTATTCTGAATTGTTTACTGACACCGGACACATCCGGTACTGAATGCAGCGACGGTAGGGACCGTAAGCGGTCGTGCATTAAGTCGAAACCCAGGCATGCTGGGTAACGAGGCGTGACATGCTCGGTCACGTGGAAGCCGAGGTCATGGGAACGGTGCGTCTGTTTCCTGACACACAGTCATAACCGTCTTGGAGAGCATCAGTCTTGTGTAAAATGGGTACGCCTTAATTATGGCTCTTAAGCAGCGGCTTGGTGTAGCAGTGTTAAATCACACACACTCTGTTAAATCACACACACTCTGTTATATATATCGGTCATTTCACAGAGAGCCAGTCGCTGGGGCATTGCATCCAATTTAGCAGAGTGCTGTCTTACGAGAGAGCGCGGCACTCAGATCGATAAGACGAGCTGATCAGAGTGCTGCGAGACGTCCGCTCTCATACGCCATACGCCTTAATGTCCTCATACTGCAGCTCTCCCTCTCTCTCTCCCTCTCTCTCTCTCTCTCCCTCTCTCTCTCTCTCTCTCTCTCTCCCTCCCTCTCTCTCTCCCTCTCTCTCTCTCTCCCTCTCGCTCTCCCTGCTGACTCTTCATCATGCCTCTCTATCTGTGACACTTCACTCTTCCTATTTTCTCCGTTTACTTCCGCAGGCTCTTCCACTCGTGTGTCCCCTCTCTCTTCTTTCTGTCTTTACTCACTCACTCTCTTTCACCGTATCTCTCTCTTTCTCTCTCCGACTTTCCCTGAATAACTCGCTCTCTCTGTCTACTGTCTTCTATCTGTTTCTCATTCTGTCCTTCTGTGTGTGTCTTTCTGTCTCTCTCTTTCTGTTGCTGCCTCTCTGTCTCTCTCTGTCAACGCTGTGCCTTCTCTCTCTCTCCCTCTCTCTTTCTCTCTCTCTCTCTCTCTCATTTCCTGTCTTACACTACCTTTCTCTCTTATGCCTTTCAGTCTCTCTCTCTCTCTCTCTCCTCCCTGCTGTCTATCTCTCTATTTCTGTCTTGCACTTTGTCTCAATGATTCTCTTGCCCACTATCCCTCTGTCTTTCTCTTTTTGTCTCTCTTTCTCATTGAAAGAGAGAGACAGTCAAAAAGAGGAAACTGAGAGAGAGAGAGAGAAAGAGGCAGCTTCTCTTACTCTCTCTTAGATATTTCATATCATAAGATTTGCTCCTTTAATCCTGCATTCAGGATATGATGCTAATGTGGCTTACAAATCATGGAAGTTTATGGCCGGCAGTTTAGCATCAGTGCAAAGCTCATGTTTAAATCATGACACAGCACGCCGTTCTCATCGTTTATCTCAGTAGCCGATCAAACCTGGAACTATTTCATTATCCTGATCACAGCTGATACACAATCCTACTTTTAAAAGTTAAGCCCCGGCTCCGGAAAGGTTTAATTGGCCCGTGTTTATAGATAACGTCGAGGAGCCTCCAGTGTGTGTGATGATGTGCACATGGTCTCCTGGAGTCTGTGATCTTCAATTAATTGTAAGGGAAACCTACTGAGACAATCACATGACCATGCCTCAATCTACGTTCAACAGAAGTGATATTTAAGCAAATATATTAAGCCCTGAGTCCTGACTCTGCCCTCTTCCTGTCATTTCCAGCTCAGATTGAGTACCAGCCTGCTTTGCCTCTGGAGCGACGCCGTCTGGCACAGTGCATGCCCGTGGGTCACATGACCAAGTTTATCATCACGTATCCTACAGTGAGTGACATCAATCTTCTCTACATCTTTTATACCGTTTCCCAAGAGACATCAATCAGAAACTGTCTGGCCCAACTGTCTGTCTGTCTGTCTGTCTGATTCATCTTTTCTTCTGTCTGTATTCTTCTCCTGGTTTTTGCTTTTCTCTTTTCAGCTCCCGTTTCAAATTTTATTACGCAGGTTAAATTGAGGATATGAAATACGAAATGTGAATTAATACTCTTATATTCACACACACACACACACGCACGCACACACACACACACACACACACACACACACACACACACACACACACACACACACACACACACAAATGGATCTATTGCTTCAACAAGCAAGTGAAATCAGACCAGATTTTACCGGTTTTAGAGAGCTACCGTTAGCAACATTAGCCCCTAAATTCAACAAGCAAGTGGAACACACCAAAACTTTACATCGATAAGTGTCTGTGAACACATATCCTACAGTAAAGATGAAAGATGAATCTGATGAGCAAGAATAAAAAAAAAAGAGAAAAAACTATTTCACACATGCAATAGAGACCCATGTGACTGTGAAAAAAAACAAAAATGTGAATTCAAAAGTGATTGGTTTTTCCAAATTGCCCATAGTGTGTGAATGAGTGTGTCCAATGCCCTGCGATGGATTAACACCCCGTCCAGGATGTACCCCGCCTCATGCCTTATGTCTCCTGGGTTTGGCTCCAGGCCCCCACGATACTGTATAGAGGGTAAAGCAGTATTGACCATGAGTATGTTGATTTTTTAAATATAATCAGCCATTTATATTTACATTTTTCTTTTTTTTTTTTTTAAACTACAGTGGAACCTTGGATTGCGAGCATAATTCATTCCGGGAGCAGGCTCATGTATCAAAACACTCGCAAATCAAATAATTTTCCCATAAGAAACAATGGAAACTCAAATTATTCGTTCCACAACCCAAAAAAATAATACATAAAAATAATGAATATAAAATATAAAGTAAAAATAAAAAAAATGAACCTGCACTTTGCCTTTAAAAAAGTAAAATAAATCCCGACAGATTTCCGTTTGTGCGTGCAGGTGCTGTGTGTGTGTGTGTGTGTGTGTGTGTGTGTGTGCGTGTCTTTGTGTGTGTGTGAAGCTAAAGTAAGAGGAGAGGAGGATGAGACCCTCCCCTCTCCCTCTTCTCCTCTTCCAAAGTAACACTTCCTCCTCTCTTATTTGTTTCACACACACACACACACACACACACACACACACACACACACACACACACACACACACATTAACATAAACACTGTTTTATCAGACTTGCGTGCGCTGTACACACACAGATACAAACACAAAATAAAAGATGTTTTATGGTCACAGTGTTATAGTAAACAGTACACATGCGCATGGATGTTGATTATACCAGTGAGAGACGCGCAGAGACTCAGCAGGGAAGATGATTGCCCACAATTCCGCAGCACAAGAGAGAGAAAAACCATTGGCTCATCTGTGATCACGTCATGCTCAGCATCAAAACAAGAAGCGCATGCGTGATACATGATACTCGTAAACCAAGACTTGCTCGTTTTTCAAGTCAAAATGTATTAAAAATCTTTGCTCGTCTTGCGGAACAATTGCAAACCGCGTTACTCGCAATCCGACCGAGGTTCCGCTGTATATTATGTATTATGAAAATATCTTCAACATGATATTTTTGATGTTTGTTTTTTTGATGATTAGGTAAAAATCCAATAAAAAATGTTTTACAATTTATTTTGAAGTCATATCATTAAAAATCCTGTCTGCCCTGATTTTCCTCATTAGTTGTAGGGTTGATAGAATTTTAATATCACATTGATACTTTTGTGAGATATTACAGGCAAGCTTTTAATTTAATTTCATAAAATTTTATAAAAATGCAATTTTTTTTTACTAAATCAGATGTAAAAAAGTAAAAAAAAAATATTGCAACAATAAAACTTCATTAGAATTTACTACAGTTTATTAATTTGTTTCTTTTTCATTTGTAAGTAATTTTGTAGACATTAAATTAAAAGCTTCATTAAACTTTTCATAGATTTCCTTCAAAATATATATTTTTTATTCCGGAATTTTCTTAGCCAATTTAGATGTGGCGTATATTTAAATATCACGATTATACTATTCTTGTCACATTGCGGCCCACTCAAAATTAAAATACAAAATATATAACAAAAACTATGATTACAATGTGCAGGCTGATATGAAATTCTCTCTAAAAGCATTTTTACTCCAGATTTTATGGTTCAGTGTTTAACAGGCTGTAAATGTTCTTTACCCTACATTAGTCATTTCCCATTAAAGTCTGATTACATGAGTGTTTATCAGAGAAGCTTAGCACGCTTATGACTCATCAGTTATTTATGAAGTTTTTTTTTCCTGCGTTAGCGGCTGAAGGAAGCTGCAGGAAGCGTGCTCTGAATTTGGTAATGATTTCTTTCATTTCAGACAAAACGAACATCACTAAGACGCCGAGAGTAAACGAGTTCTTGTGTGTCAAATATATACGACGCTTATATAGATGCGTTTGCATTCGGTGAAGTTTAGGAGAAAGGGATTTAACATTGTTTAGAAAGTAATGGAAAGAGTTGGACGCGGTTATGTAACGAGCTCAGCACACATTGTGCATTCACGGACTGAGATAATGAGAATGAACAATTATAAATGCATGGATTTATGCAAAATTGTACGTTTTATATACGAGGATTGATGAGAATGTTCTCACTCTAAATGAAGACGGAGAAAACTTTTAGGGTGCTTAAAGGGACAGTGAAGAGAAAAATCGACTCAAAATTTACACAAATTTCTTCTTACCGTGAATCAAAACGTGTTCAGTCCTGAGGTTTGTTTACAATAATTTACAGTCAAGGCAATCTTATTTTGTATCCATAAAATTATTTCTTTTTTCAATCTTCCATCCCTACAAGAGCACAAGGTTACAGTAACTAATAAACAAACATGGGAGGTCTATTTCACCCTATATACTGTATTTATTTGTTGTAACCACGCAAAACACAAACTTGTACATACACGCTGCCCTCATATTACTGTAGTCCGGTTTGTGCTGAATACAGTGTAATCAGACTTTAGCCATTTATATGTTTATAAGTAACTGAAAAATACATAAATGTCAGGACCCCAAAACTCCTGTAGACCCCTAAGAGTTAACTATCTATTTCAATCTTTAGTTCTTTGGTTCTACCTTTTACTGGAACTCAGAGAAATTACTTCATCCCTGCAATAAATTGTTTGCTAGTGGAATAATATTTCTGGAAAATAAAAACCCTTACACCTTTAATGAAAGAACCTGAACTAACCAGTTTGATGTATTAAATGGGAAGGTTCATGTTATAGTACTACAAACATTCTCAGTAAAATGGGTTCTTCAAGGGTTCTTAATGAATTTGTAGTTAATTGTAAGATAATTGCATCTTAGTTTCCAAAAAAATTACACTACTTGGAGCTCTATAAAGCATGTTTCCCTGTCAAACAGGTTTCCACGAAGAAGACTTTTTAAAAGGCCAAGAGTTCTTAGCTATCCATCCAGCCATTAAAGAACCCACCGTGGAACTTCGTTTCTCTGAGTGTGTGTATAACTCAGTAGGTGTTTGGTAGAACCTGGAAATTATTGCTCATTATTTCTGCTTAATGACTAGAAACCTTATGAAGCCAGAGTTTTTCACTCGTTTATCTTCAGGAACCTTAAAAGGTTTTAAACAAATTAGAGTCAAAAAGGTTTTTCATGTCAATTAAATTAACCCATTAAGAACCTTTTAAGAAAAGGAAGGGAAAAAATGGCCAGTTTGTATCACATACAGTGTATCTCTCAGTGTATGTTTTCACACACACACACACAGATAAAAGGGGGCACTAACTTTTACACACAAAGTGTGGAAACCCCTGAGGGTTTCCTCTGGGTACTCCGGTTTCCTCCCACAATCCAAAGATCTGAGGATTAGGGTAATTGGGTTTCCCTGAATACAGAATAAAGCGGCATAGACGATGTGTTTCCCTAAGTGTTTGCATATCAAACAGGTTTTCAGGTAGGACAATATTTGGAAGCTAAGAACACAGAAATATACAGTTTTACAGACGGGTTGGTTTTTGTTATTTTTTTCAACAGGGGCGATGCCATCCCCCCCGCATCCCCCTTCAAATCTCGCCCTGGGTAGAACCTGACAATCATTGCAATCAATGTTTACTTTTAACATATTGCAACAATTTTAGTTCAAAAAAATTGTGGCAGATACGAATGAACTTTGAATGGACAGTTCAATCATGGAAGTAGCTCATGTGTATTGTACAAGCAACACCAGTTACCAATATTTACAATTATATACAATATTTTCAGTGTGTAAGTGAATGTGTAAAAATTCCGGTATATTGTGTGTATGCGTGCGGGAGGAATGAGTCGGTCTCAGTGAACCAGGCCGGGAGCACGAGGATAGAAAATGTCTGTCCTGTAAAGCTGTCCTGATGGTGAATAATGCTAAAACAGGGTTCACAGTCTAATACAGTAGAAAACAGCTCTGAAAATGGCGTGCAAGATTCCCCTCGCTATTTAAACGCGCAGAGACAACACCGTTACATTGGTGTGAGATTCATCTCCTTAGGCACGGTTACATTTTGTGACCACATGATGGCAGTGTTGGAAAAAGGGACAGATTTAGTCAAGCGGATCGGTACGCTTTACGTTGTATATTTGTGTCAAAGTTGTATATAATTTACTTCGTCAGACATAAGAACAAATCGGACTTACGAACGTGCTCCCGGAATACAACTCGGGGACTACCTGTAATTGGAAAGTTATAGCTTTATTAATAATCAGAAATACTGCTTTTGATAACTTGTTAGCTATTAGCATTAGCTTCATCATTTTAATCCCACATTAATAATAAACACCAAATAGCATCTTAGCTGGTGGTAGTAAAGCAAAGGTGCCAATAATTATGATTTAGTGGCACCCCAATGCTGTAACAAAATGTTATGCGCTTAAAAACAAATATGCCTTTGCTTCTATTAGCAGATTTTTGCAAATCAATAAGAAGTGAGTATGCAGGACTACTGTCTGTCTATAGCTGGCATGAAGTCACTGAAATACATTAGTTTCTGTGGTGAAATTTCGGCCAGGACTTTGTTGAATTATACACCAATCAATCTAGTTTTGTATTTTGAATGTTCATACAGTACATGCTGAAACCCATAATGTTTCTGTGTTGAATATTACAGGTGTTTTGGAAGCGGAAAGGCTTCTCTGGAGAGATCGTGGCACATCCGTCTCTACATTGCCCTTTCTCGGTCACCTTTGACGCCACCAGCCCCAGCGGGAGCCCGGCGCTTGTGGGATTCATCGCCGGAGCTCAGAACTGTTACTGGAACAGCCGGGAGGTGAGAGACAGAGAGGGAGAAGGTGACAAAATGAGAGAGAGAGAGAGAGAGAGAGAGCAGTGTTATAAACTGTGTGGGGGGGATTTTGGGGTTCGTCCCAGAGGTTTGCAGCTTCATACAGTTCAGCGGCATCAAGTAATATTAACACGATGAAGTGAAAATGGAGGCGGCCGCCATATTCGGCTGTCAGGAGACCTCCCCGAAGAGGCGACTTTCACCACGTTCAGTGTCCGCCATGTGTGTTTTTAGCGAAGCGTGTTAAATTAATCTGCCCTTTTATCACACACAGTTACCCCGACCCCATCATCAGATCAGCACTGAAAGGTCTGAAAATCTTAAAACCTTGAAATAAATGTTTGATTCAGTTGGGAAAAAGAAACACCAAAACAAAACAGAAACAAATGTACTGTACACCCTTTCACCAGACGAGACAGAAAGCTCCATTCTGACTGCATTAGCATTAATTATTATCCGAGGGAGGATCTCTGGGATTTTAGTCTGAACCTCACGTCATGTCAGTCGTATTTTTAATGCTTCGTTTTCATGTGTCTGGGAATGTTCTGCTTTTTTTTTTTTTTTTATTCTTCTGTTATATGATGAAAAATAACTCAAATAAAAAGCTGAATACAAAACAACAAAATGTAGGCAGGTAACGCATAACACACACTGAGACACCTCCTTTTACAGGTTTTTTTTTTTTTCCTCTTTGAAAACAGAATCTTACTGGATAATCCATATAAAAATTATACTTGTATTTACAGTGAAAGCCAAAGGAAAGAAAATGATGGAAAGCCAATGTAAATGTGAAAGAAACGATGCTGATACGCCGAGCGTCCATTTCCAGTTCAGGTCAGATCCTGAGCTCAGAGTTGACGAGGCCATCCTACGCTAAAAACAAATAAGTTAAAAACAGAAAAAATACATAGTCAGTTAGATTTAACAGAAAGCATTAGGTATAGTTTACATAACAATATTAAGTCTCTCATTAAACCATGATTTCATTGCATACACTTAATCTAATTTACTAATTTCCAACATGATCCAATTATGTGATTAAATCTCGCTAGGATGTTGGCACTGACATGACGTAATGGCTGTGGTATTACATTAACTTTATTAACTTATGTGTGGCATGATAACATAGTGAGTTTGATCCTGATCTTGTGTAAGTGGACTAAGTTAAAAAAAAAAAAATTCAAAGATTTGAAAATAATTAATTGAATCATGCTGGTTTGATTCGTCTGGAACAAGTGCCCACATTATTAAATTATATTCAACAAAAAACAAAAAACAAACAAACAAACAAACAAAACAAAACAAAAAAACAAACAAACAATATATATATATATATATATATATATATATATATATATATATATACACACACACACACACACACACACATATATATATATATATATATATATATATATATATATATATATATATATATACACACACATATATATATATATATTTTTTTAAATTCCTGAGTAGGCACTCCAAGTATTTATTTATTTATTTATTTACCCTTTTCTGATAGGATTATGGGGATTACGCATTAAGATCTCTCTTCGAGCGCAGCATTAACTCACACCTGGATGTCAGGATTACACAGTTGAAATTGATTTTTAAATTTTTATTTTTTTATCCATATCACTTTTAGATTTATGGTTATCGATTCACCTTAAAATGTTTAGAGGCTGAGCTAAATTCTGTTATGCACACATGAATTTATCTAAAGGCAAACAATTATTTTAGATGTCTTCAATTTCACATTAGCAGTTGTAGCTAACGTACAATGATAAAGGCAATAGCCTCGCAGACAGAAATGTGATACATGGAGGTACAGTATACCGTATGTATCCATACTGTATATCTGAGAAAGGTTTTCTTCATATGTGTTACAAACAAACACTGATCAACCGGCTGTTCCACCAAACAGCAGTGATGCACTGTGCCTCCTGTGTATTGACCTGAAGGGGTCTAAGGGAAAGGACGAAGCAGCGTGCACAGAGGCAGACGAGGGATAAACGGGCTGGTCCATTAGCCAGGCTAAAGACTAAAAGAAAAAAAACCCCACACATTTTCAATGCTCGTTTTGTCTAATGTCTCATCGCTTGACAACAAGATGGACTTAGTGTGACCCCGACTGAACAGCCATAGGGAAATGAGGAATTGCCGTGTGTTTCTCTTAACGGAAACATGGCTAAATAACATGCCGGATTCAGCTTATCAGATTGACAGGCTATTCCTCTTCAAGCCGACTGCAACTATCTATAGGGGAAACCTTGTGGAGGTAGACTCTGTGAGACTGGTGTACAAACTGTTCTCCAATAAGCAGCCATTGATCGAAAGGAGTTGAAATGCTGACCACACTACCTGCCCCGGGAGTCCAAAGTGGTGTTTATTATAGCTGTCCCTCCGAGTGCAATCACTACCATGACCATATCTGTGCTCTCCAGAATGAGCATATGGAGGCATTTTTTGTGGCTGCAGGGAATTTTATCCATGTTATATTGATGGACATTTTGCTCTGGTTTCACCAGCATATCTATACTATACTATAGCATCCAGGGAAACAACATGCTCACCCGTGTGTACACCAATAGACGGGAGATCTGCCATCTGTTTTTGGCTATATTATCAAGTGGAATGATGATATCAAAACAACCAGCAAGATCACAATCCGCCCCAATCAGAAATCCTGGCTGAATGGATAGATGAGGTCTCTTCTTAAGCTGCACCGAGAGCAGAAAGTTAGAAAACTGGTGGTCAGTACTAAATGGCCCGAGGCAAAGTACACTCTTCAGAAACGGGGTCACTTTTCCATCAGTGCATCCACCTGAGCATGTGGAAGAGCATCTAGACCATCACTGTCTACAACAATTGAAATGTTGAATGCCCAAGGGACCTATATCTTTCTCTGATGTCCTAAAGCTTTCTGTCATCTCTCCCAGCACCAGGCTTGCACTTCCTCCAGGTGAGCCGCCTTTCAGTTTGTCCGATGACGATGTGAGGGGTCGTTTCAGTGAGCCTTGTTTAGAATTAAACCCCGGAAAAAAGCAGCCCTGGATAACATCCCAGGATGGGCTCTGAGAGACTTGCTGTGGTAATGAATGACATCTTGAACACCTTGCTTTCATAAGATGTGGTGCTGATATGTCTCAAGACATCTACCACCGTCCCTGTGCCTGAAAGCTCAAAGTGACATTCATGAATGAGTACCACATGAATGATGACGTCAGGGGTAGCTCAGTGGTTAAGGCATTGGACTACGGTTCGGAAGGTCCCAGGTTCAAGTCCCACTACCACCAAGTTGTCCCTGTTGGGCCCTTGAGCAAGGCCCTTAACCCCAACTGCTCAGATGTATAATGAGATGAAAATGTAAGTCGCTCTGGATAAGGGCGTCTGCCAAATGCCTACATGTAGATGTAGTACCATCCTGTGGCTCTCACTTCGTCATGAAATGCTTTGAAAGGCTGCTCAAGTGGCATATGATAATAATAATGCATTTTATTTATAATGCACTTTACATTTGAAGCAAATGTTTATATATATATATATATATATATATATATATATATATATATATATAGATTACAGCTCACAAGTGCAACAAATTATTTCAAACCAAAAACTCTGATAAAAAGATACATTTCAAGACCAGATTTAAAAGCATCAGCAGTGGCGTTCTCAAATACTCTGGGAGAGCATTCTCCAGTCTAGGCGCAGCTGAGCAAAAGGCCTGATCTCCCATGGGATGAAGCTTGGTCTTAGGAGGTTTCAAATGATGATACACAATAAGTATGATAGACACCATCAGTATCAATGTGTATCTCCATCAGTTTGCGTCCGGGAAGAACTAGTCTACATCTGATCCAGTGTCATCTCTTATCCATTCAACTCTTTCCCATTTGGAGACCAGGGATTCCTATGTAGTTCTGTTCTTCTTTGACTTTAGTTGTAGCCTTTAATACAATAATCCTGCAGACTTAAGTGTTAGATTGAAACTGTTACTTAACAACTGGGTCCTGGACTTTGACAAACATGCCACAGAATGTTTAAATCTAAGATGTCTTACCCTCCTCCCAATTACCCTCAACCCCGGCATCCCTCAGGGATATGTCCTGAGCCCTCTGCTGTACACGCTACTAATGTATGACTTCATATCCTGAAGTCTGCAAAATGAAAAATCTGTGGACAGTCTGGTGATGGAAAAACTGTAGGACTGGTGTGGTGCAAATAACCTCCGCATCGGTGTGCAAAAGAGGAAGAAGATTATTGTGGACTAGGACTAGGAGGAAAAGTCACAGCACTTTGCATGGTGTGAAAATGGTTTCCAGTTTGAAATACCCCGGGTTGAACATTTCCAATGCCCTTATGTGAGCCAATAACACAGCGAGCTTTATATGGAAGGCCGACCGACACCTTTTTCTTGGGGAATGTGAAGCTGAAGTGCGCTGGCCTCAGTGTATCTCCCTCCTAATAGCATTCTTCAGGTGTGTGGTGCAAAGCGTCCTTACTTCCTGTACTACAGTGCAGTTTGGGATTGGCTTTGATGCTGACAGAAGGGCACTGCAGTGGGTAGTCCTGCATTATGAAGAATCCCACCCACCCTGCATACAGACTGTTCACGCTCTTCTTCTTAGGCAGAAGGATGTGAAGCATCAAAGCCTGTACATCAAGGCTTAAAGCCGGCTCCTTCCCAGAGGCTGTGAGACTTATGAATTTCCTACCTTACTGACTGAATTCCATCTTCTTATTTGAGCTCCTTTTGCTGCTCTGTGCTTAATAGATTTGCTTGTAGATTTTAATCTCAAGTATTAATTGTTTTTAAGTAATCAAGTAAATGTAGTTTTCTTTAGTAGATTTAAGTCTGGTAGATTATTCTATGAAATACTGCCAGGTTTTATTGTCCACTGTTGGACACGAGTCACAAAAGGTTTGTTCTTTTTCAGGTGTCAACATGTTCAGAATGAAAATAAATGATCTGTGATTCCTTTAAATTATAATTCTTAATTATATTTGATTCTTAAAACATTATTATTATAAATTATAATATATATTTCAGGTCTTTCTGAACTTATTGTGTCACATTCTGTAAGGTTGAGTATCCTACACCTTGTTCACACTAAGAGCGGTTCAAAATGAATGTCGTTTCTATTCTATTTACATTTACAGTTTTAGGAGAAATTTAACATGGCTTTCTTAAACTTTCCAGACAAAATAACTCCGATTATTGAGTTATGAATAAATCTGAAAAAAAAAAGAAAAAAAAAGAAAGAAACTCATAAAGAAATGATCGAAACGTGACTGTGTCCTGATGTTTTAGGGAAATAATCAAGTTGTTAATGGGAATATAATTTTAAAAACAGTTAAAAGGTTAAAGTTTAAATAATCTGCTGATCTTTAATGTAATCAGTGATATTATTATCTGACGCCTTGTTTACACTAAGTTGTACTTCTTTGGCGGTCAGACAAACACACTCCCTGTTCGATAATCGGAGAGAGAATCACAGAGGAGAAATGGAAAAATGATGAAGTTTCGCCTTAAAACGACTCCGGCGTGTTAAAATTCACTTCTACCACTTCAGCGCTGTTATTTCAGCCAAAGTGAAAATCTGAACTAATCCCAGTCAAAATATTCACTTTATCTTTTCTCATTAATATCTATTGCTGCAGGTGTGTGTTTACATTGAGACAGTAGCGCATTGGTAGATTATTTTACAGTAGATTATTAAATCCCACACATAACTGTTCAGAACATCACTTTTACTCAGCATTTAGATTTCACTTACGGTGCAGATTAAACTTCAGGCAGAGGTCTAAGTCCTGCAGGAGATTCATTAAATTCTGTTCAACGATTGATTTAAGACACGCCCACAGTTTGCCGCATGCTCAGTACACTGTCAAACCGTGCGGTTTGTAATCTGGCACAAGACCGCTCATAATGTTTCTACTCAACGTTTTGATTTGGTTCCGTTTTCACAAGGTTCAGTTTCCATAGTGTATTTTTTTTGGAGTAAGTCATGTTGAGTCACACTGTTATGTCTGTGTATTGAGGATTGTGCTGGCTGGTACTGTAGGTTTCTTACCGTCATTTCGGTGTCTTCCGCATTCTCTGTGTATACACGGGAAGGCTATCACTTTGATTGGCTCTGTTGTGTGATGTATATGGCCACGCCCATTTCAAGGGAAGAATGCTGAATAAGTAAAAAAAAAAAAAAACTATAGATGTTGTGACATAATCTGGCCGGACAGACATACAGACATAAATTTGACTGGTTTCGGGTCCTCTAATGTGTGAAACGTTCAGACCAATGTACTGTACAGACAAAACCTTTTTTTTGATTTATATATTACACACATAATGTGGTGTCCAGTTCATGTGTGAAATTGATTCCTCGCGCTCCCAGAAGCGCTCTCTCTCTCACACTCTTGAGTCCTGGAATATGGCGCGTGCCATCAGGGAAGAGAAACTCCATAGATGTGATCACCTGGTGATAACCTGGAGTACACTCAGGTGGTCAGCTGACTTCATTTTATTGCTGAGTCTCGACCTGAGCGACTGAAGCGACCCCAGGTCATAACACTGTCTCCAGAGGCTCGTACAGTGGACACTATGCATGATGGGAGCATCGCTTCATGCGCTTCCCTTCTCACCCTGACACGCCCATCGCTCTGGAATAGACTCGGTCTGGACTCATCAGATGGGTCACATGACCTTTTCCCATCGCTCCAAAGTCCAGTCTTTATGCTCGCTAGCAGAAACTGAAGTCTTTTTTCTGATGAGTCTCACTAACAAAGTGTTTTTCTTATGCACACACAGCTGTTTAGTCACAATCCGGTGAGTTTCCCATCACATCATGTGTGTGTGTGTGTGTGTGTGTGTGTGTGTGTGTGTGTGCGTGTGAATGGAAATACTCTTAGTTTTATTATTACACGTAGCTCTGGGCTTTAATGTTGATTTGTAAGCATGCAACTTCACCTAGCGTTTAAGTGATCACCAGTCCTGACCTCCTTTCTTCCCCGAGGTTGGCGCCTCAGCACTGTCCTTCCAGGTTCTGATAATGTGTTGGAGGGTTTTTAACCCAGTCGTTGGAGAATATTGAAAGATTTCCTACATGTCTATCCATCGCATTCCTGTACGGGTTCAGACAGCAGGCACATCTCTGTACGAACAAAAAACTTGAGCGGAACAAAAGTAGAGGAAAGTTCACCAAACTCTTCATCCTGTTAATTATCAGTGCGGGAAACTTCAGCGTGTGTTCTGACCGAGTGTGATATTGCTTCATCTGTTGCTCATTGCATTCACACACACACACACACACACACACACATGCAGAGTGCTACCATACTGCCCCCCAAATTCTGACAGCATCATAGCGCGATCTCCTCGATCTCCCGCGAGCCTTCATTCATATTCAGCAGCATGCTCGTGCGTTTAAAGACGCGCGCTTCAGTCCAAGCTCCTGAACTGTTTGTTCATCTTCCGTTATTATTTAGCGCTGCTAGCACTGCAGCTAATTAGCATTCCGCTCACCGGTACACGCTGGCAGTGGTTACAGAGTGGACACACAGTGTGATCTATTTATTTATTTATTTATTTATTTATTTATTTATTCATTCATTTTCACGAAGGTTAAGCGCTCAGTTTGTAACGCTTTTTAATCCTCACCGTCAGATCTCTCGTCTCTCGGTTTGTGTTTGCGTTTCAGATCCGTGATCATGTGAAGTAGGTTCGGTAGAATCACTCGGGCGTGAGAAGACCTTACTCGTTGTGATTTCACCCAGACGCTTCAGCGCCGGGGTCAAAACGAATGTCGTTTCGATTTTCACAACATTTACAGTTTGTGGGAGAAATTTAACATGGCTTTCTTAAACTGTCTGGACAAACAACTCTGTTATAACTCTGATAGAAACAGGGACCTGAATAAATCTGAACAAAAATAAATAAAATATGTCCTGATGTTTTGGGAAAATAATCAAATTGTTAATGGGAAAATAATTTTTTAGATATAGTTGAAAGGTTAAAGCTAATAATAATCTGCTGATCTTTAATGCAATCAGTGAGATTATTATTATTATTATTATTATTATTATTATTTGAGGTTGAAGTCCACGCCCATGTCTGTGTGTCTCTCTGTACAGCAGAACTCTCTGTCTCACTTATTAATAGACAGAAATCACATTCTGTAAGGTTGAGTATCTGATGCCTTGTTTACACTAAGTTGGACTTCTTTGGTGGTCAGACAAACACACTCGCTGTTCGGTAATCGGAGAGAGAATCACAGATGAGAAATGGAAAAAGTCGATCGGATAAAGATGAAGTTTCGTCTTAAAACGACTCCGGCGTGTTAAAATCCACTTCTACCACTTCAGCGCTGTTATTTCAGCCAAAGTGAAAATCTGAACTAATCCCAGTCAAAATATTCACTTGATCTTTTCTCATTAATATCTATTGGTGCAGGTGTGTGTTTACATTGAGACAGCAGCGCATTAGTAGATTATTTTACAGTAGATTATTGAATCCCACACATAACTGTTCAGAACATCACTTTTACTCAGCATTTAGATTTCACTGATGGTCCATCTAGTGGTGGCAGTCGGTAAATGAATAAATAGCGCTTCAATGGGCGTGTTTACTGTGAAATCTTGACCCGAGGGGTGATTTTTGGTTTCTGGTTCTCCAATGTATGAAACATAAAGATATCATTGAAAGTGCGAGTTCTGACCAGCGTACAGACAAAACATTTCTTTTATTTATATAACATAAGAAACTCTTTGTGTCCAATCAGAACCCAGAACTGAACACGTATTCAGCACCTTGTCTTTGCTCATGGCTGTGTCGTATATTTCCTGTTCGGGCTGCTGCTGTCATCGTCTTCATCACTAAAACAAAGCTGCTCTGTTCTTGCTCCCTTTTAGACGGAGCACAGGCGCGATGCCGTCATTAGCAGCCTGGTGAAGTATCTGGGCCCCGAAGCGGCCTCCTACATTCACTATGAGGAGAAAGTAAGTGACACAAATTTCTGACTCACCACCTCATACGCTCACGATCGCCTCGCGGCCAGATCTCATCACCCCATCTCCTGTTCATCAGTCTGTTTTATGCTAATTGATTTTGCTTAAAAAAAAAAAAAAAACTCAACGATGCAGGGTTGCCATTGGGATGTCTGGCCTTAATGCAGGAGTTATATTTGGTGATTTTGGATGATGAAGGAGGAGGAGGAGGAGGAGGAGTGTGTTTGGTTGCTCAAGGCTCAGACCACATTTTTGACAGGGTGGTAAAAAAAAATGAGTCAGAGATCTACAGGTGAATATCTAAAAAAAACCCACAATGTTTTCTAGGATTGTTTCTTTCCCCGTGCTTCAGGCGATCATGCTGCCTGACGCATCATAGGAATATTTTTTAGATTTGCTGTCTGATGCAACAAATAAAAGAGACAAGACATCCCTGGATCCTTATATGTTTCCCGAGCCTGGCTGGATGCCAATATTTTAGTTTTATTAAAAGTAAAAATAAGACCGGCTCGGTGGTGTAGTCTCCTTTTCAGCCAGGTCCATAAGTATTTGGACAGAAACACAGTTCACATATTTGTGCGTAACTGAGACATAACTGACGCGGACACTTACAGCTTTGATTCAAAGTCGGTATTAACAGAAACCCTGCATTAACTCAAAAATCTGCTCAGTTGGGTTGTGGGTCGGATCAGCTGTTTTAAGAATATTCCAGTTCTTTGCCTTTTGCAGTATGTTTTGGATCATTACCCATCTGTACTGTGAAGTTCTATCAGTTTTGTAGCATTTGGCTGAATCTGAGCAGAAGGTAGATCTCCATTCACATCAACAACAAACACCAGTAAACCAGTTCCATAGTCACCTGTGCTGCACACTGCGCATTTCTGTATTTACATTTATGAAGCCATCTCTTGATTACAGACTTGGACGATGATGGGCATCTACGTACCTCCTCCAGAGTGCTCATGATGTTGTAATGAGATTTTTCTTCAGCAAGGAGACAATACTGTGATCACCTGCTTTAGTTGTGATCTTTCAGACCGTTTAGTGTTGCTGCGCTCACAAGTGCATTTTTAATGATGTACCACATTGCAGATTTTGTCCACTTTTTTTTTTTTGATTTTTCCCCGATTTTCTCCCTAATCTAGTCGTGTCCAATTCCTCCCCGTCACTAGGGGGCGCCACATTAAGGCTACTACTACCACTCAGCCGGGAGGGCCGAAGACTATCACGTGTTTCCTCCACGTGACCACGTGACGCCAACCGACCGCATCTTTTCGAACTGCTCGCTCACGCACCGTTGGGGACGGCGTAACACACTCGGAGGACAGCGCTATCCGCTCCCTCCGCTGCGCGAGCTCACAGACGCCCCTGACTGGCTGTAGAGCCGTGATTAATGTGGGAGGAGCACTAAGTACCTCTCACCCCTCCCCTCTGAGAGGGCTCGGCCAATCAGCTCTCTCTAGACCTCCGGCTGCGAGAGGTTACAGCACCACCCGGGATTCGAACTAGCGATCTCCGGAGGATAGGGCGAGTGCTTTAACCACTGCGCCACTCGGAGGCCCGATTTTTGTCCATCTAAAGTTTTAGCTCTGTGAACCAACTGAAATTGTCTGAGATTGGTCTGTTTCGTTTTTTTTTTTCCAGCCAAACGATGTCGTCCTTCACTGGCATCAGCATCTCTTTATCATTACATAACTGAGAAACAGGCCTGATCTGTGTGCACAATATTTGCACACAGTTTAAAAAAAAAGAAAAAACATATACTGTACATTTCTTTATCACCTACTGCACCTGTACATTAATCTCTCCCACCCCTGTGCATATGGACCCAGACTCTTATTTACCACAACGTTATTTGTTATAAATAGGCCACTTATGCACTTCTGGTTGAACTGCATTTAATCGGCTTTGTACGGTACAAGTACTTTACACAATGACAATAAAGTTGAATCTAATCTAAAAAAAATCTAAACAAACATCCATGAAAATGATATCAGCCCTTTCTTCAGTTGCTAAACAGTGAATGTGTGTGAATTTCAGTTGGTTCATTACTCACTCATCGTCTATAACGGCTTTATCCTGTATACAGGGTCGCTGTCTCAGGCTACGTGGGGCACGAGGCGGGGTACACCTTGGACATTCATTCACACACTCTGGGCAATTTGGGAATGCCAATTAGCCTAATCTGCATGTCTTTGGATGTTGAGGCCCTGGAGAAAACCCACAAAGCACGGGGAAAACATGCAAACTCCATGCCCACAGACCCGAGGCGGGAATCGAACCCTGGAACCTGGAGGTGCGATGTGACGGTGAAGAAGTTGTCTTACTGTCCAAATACTTTACCAAAACCCGACATTACGTTCAATCCCATTTTTAGACAAGTGAATATTTATATTATTTAAAACAGAGATTTAAAAAAGAAAACCCTTTAAGGCAAATAAACAACTAAACTTTGTATTTCTCTCTGATTAAAAAAAAAAAAAAAAAGAAAAAAGAAAAAAAAGAAAAAAAAAAGAATTTTTTAAAATAATTTTTTAATTATTATTTTCTTTAATCTCTGTTTAAAAATATATATATATATATATATATATTTTTTTTTTATTATTATTTTCTTTAATCTGTTAAAAAAAAAAATATATATATTTTTTTATCACAGAGAAATACCATTTTAGGTGTTTATTTGCCATAAAAGGGTTTTCTTTTTTTTAAATCTCTGTTTTAAATAATATAAATATTCACTTGTCTTAAAACTTGTCTTAGATTAGATTAAATTTATAATATATATAAAGAAAAAGTGACATTAACAGACAATTTTAGGTCAAATGAATCCATCATATGCTGTAGGGTTGCCAAGAATTGAGTTCTTAAAAAATGTCATTTTAAGCACCCCATATGAATGCACCCTGTGCTCTGAGATTGGCCTGGTGCTTTATAATATTGCATAAAACACTTTGTATTTCTCACGGATGCAGGTTTTACACAGAATATATAGAAAAAAAAGAAAAAAAAATTTTCAGACAACTCTAAGGCTAAATAATGGTCTACATGCTCCGAAAATGCTCCTGGTGTTATATAACATTATTTAAAGCACCTTGAATGTCTTGTTGATGAAGGTTTTCCAGCATAAATCAGAGAATTAAGGGGCGCTCCTGCTGCTGCGTACGGCCAAATGTCTGGTCCTGATTGTGGTCTGATGGTGAAGACGTCTAGGATTATTAGTTCAGCTCCATTTCTCTGCATGCCGTTGCTGAGGCTCGTTTCAGACACGTCACATTAAAGCATGTGAAATCACTCCCCGGTGCAAGCTTGACATCTCAGCGAGAAGTTCTAGAAGGAGCGCAGAAAGCCGTTAAGGACAAGCCGTATTCGTCACCCTGCTCCTGACGCCCTCTGAGCGTGAAACTCGACAGAACTCTCGAGATGACATGAAAGTCCTTTTTTCCCCCCTCTTCCTCTCCATCTCTTCCTTATCTGTCTCTCTTGTTAAAGTCTGGTTGATCAAGGCTTCCTTAGATTAGATTAAATTAGATTAGATTGGATCTGATTTAACTTTATTGTCATTGTGCAAAGAAAACATGTACAAGGCTAATTAGATCTAGTTTGCATTAAACCAGAAGTGAATTAGTGGCATATTCATAATTAATACAAAGTGTACATATATGCATGTTTATATAGGAACAGAATAGTGTAGATATAGATGAGATGAACAGGATTTTACATTATGAACAGTGCAGAGATGCATAATGCATAATGGATATATAGCCGTACAGTATAAGTCAAGAAACAGTGCAGTGTCTCTCAGTGTCCATGATCACCAGCTCAGTGGAAGCAGCTTCAGGAAAGAAGCTATTTTCCAGTCGGTTTGTGCAGGGGTGGATGCACCTGCAGCACCTGCCTGATAGGAGGAGGACAAATAGTCCATGATTAGCATCTCTGAGAATGCATTCTGCCCTTTTGCAGGCAGTGGTTCTTAGAAATGTCCTCAGTGGTGGGCAGCTGAGTGCTGAATGCTAAGTGCTGAGCTCCCGCTGAAGAGCTTTGTGGTCCGATGCAGTGCAGTTACCCTACCAACACTGAGATGCAGTTAGTGAACGGAACAGCTGTAAAAGCATTACGGTATCCTAGGCGACAGGTGGGCTGTTTTAAGAGCGCCTCAGGAAATATAGATGCTGTTACACCTTTTGAACCAGAATGGGGGAGTTCAGGGAATACGTGAGTCCAGGAAACTCAAAGCTGGGTACATACTCAAGAGCATGTGGTGAAAGGGAGCATAAGTGTGGTTTCCAGCTCAACTGAAATCCGGCTCAAAGGCCTCCTTCGATTTCCTGGTGTTGAGTTCCATGTTCCAGGTTACTGCTCTCACACAGTGCCACCAGGTGCAGGATACGTCCTCTCTGTAGACCTGTCCCCATGGGGTCCTCTCTCTCTCTGCTATCTTGATTATAGTTTGAACAGATACCCAGTCATGAATGAAGAGGGAGCATAGGAGTGCGCATCCTTAAAGAATTAAGGATGAAGTGCTATGAGGAGGTGAAATTGCCCGGTCTAACAGGCTGTGATGTGGTTGATAAAATGTCCATTGTCCGGTTACAGAGACCGTGGCAATGGTGATGCCACACTGTGTAAGTTTTAAGGTTAGCTTGGAAGGATTGATAGTGTTGACTGTTGACCTGAAGTCAATGAGCAGCATATACTGGCATAAATACTTGTTCTGACCGTAGAGATAAGGTTCAGGTTCAGGCTTTATTTGTCACATATACGTTACTGCACGGTGAAATTCTTTATTCATAGCGTTTTGGTAGTAGGTAGGGGTCGGAGTGCAGGGTTCAGCCATTATACGGCATCCCTGGAGCAGACAGGGTTAAGGGCCATGCTCGAGGTCCCAACAGCGGCAACACGGCAAGTTGGGACTCGAACCACCGACATTACGATCAGTAACTCACGAGTCTTAACACACTGAGCCACCACCATCCGAACCTCGGTTGAGATACTGGAGTGATTGAGGCAAACTGGTAGGGATCCAAAGTGGGTTTAAGATGGGTCAGAACCAGCCTTTTGAAACAGGGTGTGACCATAGGGGTGTCTGTGATGGGACAAAAGTACTTTGTATTTCCAGAATGAGCAGGATAAATGAATAAAGCTATAATTTCAAGAGATGTGTCTAGCCACGTTATAGCTACATTACAAAGCAGATGGATTTCTTTGATCTTTGTTTGATCTTTGTAAAGTGTTTATTCTTCTTGTACCACAGCAATTCACCAGAGGCTACTCTTTTATTGATTTACCATAATAATATAATATTTGAATGAAATATAAAATGCAAATCACCTCTGCATTACTGCAAATTACCATAAAATATGTTTGCTTCTCTAGACTTTTTGTTTTCCATCTGTAGTACATCTTGCGCTCTGTCTCGTTCTCTATAGCACTTATTCTGTACAGGGTCACGGGTGACCTGGAGTAACTTTCTACCTAAAATGAAAATTTTATTAAATGAAAACATATTTTTGGTTTTTATTATTATTATTATTATTATTATTATTATTATTATTATTATTATTATTATTATTGTTATAGGTATTCTGTTTCAGTTTTTAACTCATCAACAATTCATTTAGGTTATAATAGAATCAATGTTCATACATCATGCAACTGCAAGTAAAAATGATAAAATATGAATGAATAAATACATCTGGAGATCCATATAAATAATTTATGCATAACAGCTATAAACATTCTTTCCATCTCCAGGCTCATTTAAATCTCTTAAGTTAATAAGACAAAAATGCTTGATACAAACGTTTTACATTACATCAGTCCTGAAGATGACTGTTACAACACTCTGACAACATTCACCACACAAGTCCCACACAAGCTAGGGCAGGGGTAGCTCAGTGGTTAAGGCATTGGACTACAGTTCAGAAGATCCCAGGTTCAAACCTCACAACCACCACCAACCCTTAACCCTCAATTTCTCGGATGTAATGAGATGAAAGAAATGTAAGTCGCTCTGGATAAGGGCGTCTGCCAAATGCCTAGATGTAGATGTAGAAGTCCCTATGAATGAGCTGTTGCTATGGAAATGCTAACGTATTAGAGCATTAAATTAATTTGAACCCGTGAAATTAATTTCATACAAAACCTTATGACCAATCAGATTCGAGACCTCCGCAGCGCTGGAATTACTGTACATGGGCTTATAGCTTTGTGATTCCACTGTGTTCTTAATTAGTCAGATCGAAGCACATCAAACTCTGGTCTGATTGGTGTCATGATGAACGATGCCAGTGCACCGACTCACGCTAGGTTAAATATGCTCGTTAACAAGGTGTGGGGGTGAGGCTCCTGCAGCGATGATGAGATCATGACACAGTGTGGCGCGATCACCATTTACTTTGTGTGTTACCATGATAAGTCGAACTTCACTTTAACGTTTCAATTCATTTACCTCACTGTAGTTGAACTTTCAAGGTTATTTCAAAAACATGTCCATTGTTTGGTTTGTTTGTCTGCCACCAGCGTGTTTGGCTGTGGGAACGGTATTAATGAGGTGATGCGCAGCGCCTGGTTTGGGGAATTGTGTCATCAGATCAGAGGATTTTGTTCTTTCGTGGTCTGAGAGTCCTTCAGGTCCTTTTTTTGGCAAACTCCCAGCTGGCTGTCATGCGCCTTTAAGTGAGGAATGGCTTCTGCCTGGCAGCTTTACCACACAGGCCTGATTGGGGGAGTGCGGCAGGGATGGCTGTCCTTCTGTGATGGCTGTCCCATCTCTACAACAATACTCAGGATCTTTTTTATAGTGACTCGTGGGTTCTTTTTTTTACCGTTCTGACAAAAACCCCTTCATCCCTAATTACTCAGTTTGGCTTGGCAGCCAGTTCTTGGAAGATTGTTGGTTGTTCCAAATCTCTTTCATTTGAGGATGATGGAGACTATCGTGCTCTTGGGTGCTTTCAATGCTGCCAGAAGTTTTTAAAAAAAAATTCTTCACCAGATCTGTGTCTTGATACAATACTGTCTTGCAGGTCTGGAGATAATTCTTTTTCACTCTGATACCGTGAGATCTTATACAGACAGGTGTGTGCCTTTCCTAATGATGTCCAATCTGAATTCAGTTTGGCACAGATGGACTCCAATTAAGTTGTAGAAGCATCTCAACCCAAATGAAAAAAAAAAAAAAAGTATGCTACAGTAAGTATATTAAATTCTAGCATGCCAAAGCATACTTTAGTGTACTTGCTCCAGTATACTGACTAGTAGACTTGAAGTTTGCTATTTTTTTGGAACAACTCATTTTGTACTAAGTGCATTGAAGTTGTAATAAAATTATACAAAAGCACAATTTTAAGTGTATTAAGTGTACTTTTGTGTGCTAAAGTGGAACACGTATACTTAAAGTACAGTATGTGGCTGTCTATGTACTAATGTACATACGTACCTGAAACAGTAATTAATGAAATTAAGGTGTATAGTATATATAATGTATTATAAGTACATTACAGCATTTTGTACTGTGTTATAAATACATGAGTCATACTGTATATCATGAGTATATTCTTATTGCAGCAGCAGCATGCCTCTGGCCAAATCCAAAAACATACGAAACTTGACCCTTTGTGGTCAAGGCGTCACCACAGCAGACTATGCAATCCACACACAACTTCCTCCAAATTCCAAATTAAAATTTTATTTGTCACATACACAGTCATACACAGTACGATATGCAGTGAAATGCTTATACGACCGCTCCGTGACCTTAAATATTTTTACAAAAGGAACCTATAAAACAGATTCCAACAAGTTACAAAATATATATATATACATAAAATCTGAAGTATGAAAGAATGTGCTCTTGTCAGAAGTGGGATGTGATGTAATATATTACGACTATAGTCTGTGAAAAAACTTGAGGTAGTTTTTTTTTTTAATGAGATGAGGGGGGTGTGAAAAGAAGTCCTTGAAGTGTGCAAAATGTGCATATGTGCATATATGTGCAATGTGCATTGACATAATTGTCCGTTCTGTGTGTGCAAGAAAATGCAGAGGTGTTTAGTCCAGTGTATTGGTTTGATTGAGAGACCGTATCGGCTGCGGGTAGAAGCTCCTTCTCAGTCTCTCTGTATTGGCCTTGAGGGAGCGGAAGCGCTTCCCAGACCGCAGCAGAGAGAACAGTCCATTGCTGGGGTGGCTGAGGTCCTTCATGATCTTCCTGGCCTTGGTCCAGCACCGCTTGCTGTAGACAGAGTGCAGGTCAGGGAGCTCAGTTCGGATGATGCACTCAGCTGATCGCACCACCCTCTGTAAGGCTCGTCTGTCCTGCATGGTGCTGTTCCCGAACCAGGATGCGATGTTTCCCGTCAGGATGCTCTCTATGGTGCAGGAGTAAAAGTTCCTGAGCACCTTGGAGGGCAGTCTAAAGTCTCTCAGGCGTCTGAGGTGGTAGAGACGCTGTCGGGCCTTTTTCACCACGGTGTTGATGTGACAGGACCATGATAGGTCCTGCGTGATGTGAACACCGAGGTACTTGAAGCAGTCCACTCTCTCCACTGGGCTCTCGTTGATGACGGGGGTCTGGTAGTTCCTCTCCTGCTTAGTGCTGAAAGCCACTATCAGCTCCTTTGTTTTACTGACATTTAGAAGAAGGTTGTTCCTCTGGCACCAGTTCTCCAGATTTCCAATCTCCTTCAAGTAGGCCGTCTCGTCGTTGTCAGAGATCAGGCCCACCACGACGGTGTCGTCAGCAAACTTAATGATGGTGGTGGAGCTGGTAGTGGCCACACAGTCATGTGTGTACAGAGAGTACAGCAGGGGGCTCAGAACACAGCCCTGTGGGGCTCCAGTGCTGAGAGTGAGAGAGGCTGAGACGTGTCCACCCATCCTTACAGCTTGTGGTCTCCCAGTTAGGAAATTAGAGATCCACTGACACAGAGATGAGCTGAGTCCCAGATGCTCCAGCTTGGTGGTGAGTGTGGAGGGAATTATGGTGTTAAATGCTGAGCTGTAGTCGATGAAAAGCATTTTAACATAATTCCCCCTTCTAGTGTCCAGGTGAGTGAGTGTTGTGTGGAGGAGATGAGAGATGGCATCATCTGTGGAGCGGTTCGGGCGGTATGCAAACTGTAGTGGGTCCAGAGTGTCGGGTAGTGAAGAGATGATGAAGTCTCTGACCAGCCGTTCAAAGCACTTCATCACCACTGAGGTGAGGGCTACAGGTCGATAGTCATTGAGGGAAGCAGGATGTGGTTTCTTCGGAACAGGAACAATGATGGACTCTTTGAAGCATGTGGGGATCACCAACTGAGATAAGGAAAGGTTGAATATCTCTGTGAACACAGGTGCAAGCTGGTCTGCGCAGGCTCTGAGGACTCGACCTGAGATGCCGTCTGGTGCAGCTGCTTTCCTGGTGTTCACTCTCCTGAAGGCTCTCCTCACGTCATGCTCGGAGATGATGAACGCGTTTCCGGTGCTGGCAGTGACTTCCTCTCTGCAGCCGTTAGCACCGCTAGCATTAGCAACGCTAGCGTCTTTAGCTGCAGCCTCGAAGCGAGCATAAAAGGTGTTCAGCTCGTCTGCCAGAGTCATGTCCGCGTTCGTCATACCGGATGTTGGTGTTTTATAGTCCGTTATTGTCCTTAGTCCCTGCCACAGGCTCCTAGAGTCACTCTGTTGGAGTTGTGACTCTAGTTTCCTTCCGTAGCGCTGCTTCGCCTCTTTAACCGCCTTCCGGACGTTATAGGACGCAGCCTTGTACTGGTTCATGTCCCCCGATGTAAGTCCCGCATTGTAGGCAGCGGCGCGAGATCTCAGAGCGTCGCGGATGGTTTTATCCACCCACGGCTTCTGATTGGGAAACGTTCTGATGGTCGTTTTCTGCACGGTATCATCCGCTAGTTTCCCGACGAATCCCACGACCGCTTCCGTAAACATGCTGACGTCATCGGAGCTGTTCCGGAACATGTCCCAGTCTGCGTCGTCGAGTGCGTCCTGAAGCGCGGCCACCGATTGGTCCGTCCAGCGCGCGACCTCCCTCTGAACCGGAAGTTCCTGTTTAAGCCTTTGTTTATATTTTGGCATGAGGAAGATGGCGGCATGGTCGGATTTCCCAAACGGTGGACGAGATTGTGCCTTGTAGCCGTCCTTGACTGTAGTATAACAATGGTCCAGTGTCCTTTCACCCCTGGTTGGGCAGGTGATGTGCTGATAAAAGTTTGGCGCTGCGCGTTTGAGGTTGGTACTGTTAAAGTCTCCCGCCACAATGAGCGCAGCGTCCCGGTGTTGTGTCTGGTGCTGTGTGAGTGCCTCATGCAGCTCGCATAAGGCAGTGTCCGTGTCCGCTTGTGGCGGAATATAAACGGCGCTGATTATGACCGATGTAAACTCCCGAGGAAGATAAAAAGGACGACACTTGATGGTCAATAGTTCCAGGTTGGGTGTGCAGGAGCGTGCGAGAGGAACAACGTTCGCGCTGTTGCACCAGCCGCTGTTCACCATTAAACACACGCCGCCTCCCCTTGTCTTCCCCGAGTCCCAGAAGAACTCGGCCGGCTGGATGGCGTGGTCCGGCACCGCTGGGTTCAGCCATGTCTCGGTGAAGTAGAGAAGATTGCAGTCCCGAATGTCTCTCTGGAACTTTATCCTGGCCCTGAGGTCATCGAGCTTGTTCTCCAGTGACTGGACGTTGGCGAGCAGGATGCTAGGCAGAGGTGTGCGGTGTGCACGGGCTCTCAGCCTGTTCCTGACGCCGGCTCGTTTTCCTCGGGGCCGCCGCTTCGCGTCGCGTCCTTTGTTTTCCCTCAGGATCTCACTCGGCCAGCTCGGATCCGGAGTCAAAAACGTCGAATTGTGAGTACATTGTAGACCAATAGAAATAAGAGTATCTCTATCGTACCTAATGCACTCAATTGTGATGAATTGGCCGGATTAAAGTCGCTAGAAATTAAATAAAAAGACGAAAACAAAGTAAAGTCGGTCGGAGCAGTCGTGACGGCAGCCGTCCTCACCGGCGCCATCTTGGATGTTCCTGACACAACCCTCGAATTTAGTTTTTTTTTTTACCCAGGCTTGGGACAGGAAAGTACAGGACACGAACCCGGATTCTCAGATTCTCCCACATCAACAACCAAGCGCCTTAGCCAATTCAACCTACTTTCCATTTCACTTGCTGTTAATAACCAGTACATTTAAAGGGTTTTAGGACCTTATACAAACACTGCATTTTCTACATAATAACATGCTTTTGAAACACATTACATCAATACCTATGAGGCAGATTTTCATCATGAGTTCCAAAGATTTAATTAGTACAAGGTTACAAAAACAAAAAACAGTTCTATAGTTTATTTGTGTTAGACGTTAGACAATACATTCTATAGTTTAAAATATGAACCTAATTACAACCTCCCTATGAAAAATTTACCTCATGCCAATAAAAATAAAATAATTATATGAACTAACGCACGCAATGCTGCAGCTTCCAGTCGTGAATTCAAACTTGAAGCGGAGGACTGGTGAGCCAATCGGAGACAGACAGTCCGAATCTGCCTGCCTCCAGTTTCTGATTGGCTGGTGTTGCACCTATTCTAGTCTCTGGTTGGTCTAGTCTCTGGCTGGAATAGTGGCGGAGTTCTAACGCTGTTGCAGTTTGAGCAAGTGTAGCTTTATGATATTGAGCGCATAGAAGAGACAGAGTTCAAAGACACATAAATGAGCTTGAATTCGCAAAGTAGTGCATTAAATATAAGCATGAATAAGCACATTCAAATTTAACTGAAAACATACTCAAACTAACGTGTATTAAATTTTTTATTCTAATGTATATTCTTTCTGTACATTGCTACAAGTATTATACAGTGGAACCTTGGATTGCGAGTAATGTGGTTTACGAGTGTTCCGCAAGACGAGCAAAGATTTTGAATAAATTTTGAGCAAGTGTTCGTTTACGAGTGCAGAGTATCATGTATCACGCATGAGCCTCTTATTTTCACACCGAGCGTCACTCTTGTGCTGCGGAATTGTGAGTAATTGACTCCCCTGCTCCCCTGGGTCTTAGTGACACACACACCGACAAATGGACACACACTCTTTTCACCCCCCCTTTCCCGGCTTCACTCACGCACACAGAAACTCCGCTCTGTCGCTATTCTTTTCAAAGGTAAGGTGCTGGTTCATTTATTTATTGTTTTTTACTTTACAGCAGTGATTCCGTTAGTATGTGCTCACGCCAGTGTCATTAGAGAGATTTCTTTTTTTCCCCCCGTTAAAACAGTGCTTCCATTGTGTGTGTATGTGTGTTTGTTGTGAAACTTAGAAAGTGAGGTGGGGAGAGGGAGGAGGAGTGTTACTGTGTAAAACGAGGTGAGGAAAGCGGCTAATTCCACTCACACGCACACACACACGGAAACACTTATCTGTCGTGATTTATTTTTACTTTTTTTTTTTAAAGGTAAAGTGCAGGTTACTCTGTTTTATTTTCACTTTATAGATTGTATTAATTATTTTTATGTATTTATTTTTTGGGGCTGTGGAATGAATAATTTGAGTTTTCATTCTTTCTTATGGGAAAATCTGATTTGATTTACGAGTATTTTGGAATATGAGCCCGCTTCCAGGACGAATTATGCTCGTAATATGCCAAAAATACATTTAAAAACAAACTTTAAATATGTGTGCTTTGGAAATTACATTGACCTTTTACTTAAAGTATATTTTCATATAATATATTTTTGTGTACTTTAATACAATTATTTTGAAGTATGTTTAAAATTTTATTCCAAAAATTGCTAAAAGCATGATGTTAGTATACACTCTAAAAACTGTTGGATTAAAAACAACCCAACCATAACCCAGCTGTCGAGTCACTATTGGACAGAACACGCGCTGGGTTGTACCATTTAACCCAGAATTCTGAGTTGTTCATTTGACCCGACCAGTGGGTTAAATTGACACTCTAACTGGGTCAAGTGTTACTCAAGTGCTGGGTTATTTTATTTGACCCAAACAGTGGGTAAAATTAACTCTTGCTAGGTTGACACATTCCATTTGATTTAGTAGATAAAACCATTTTCCCCCTAAAAAGTCCCAAAACTTCACATAATGAAAATAGATTGTCACAGAATAGGAAAATGCGAATAACTCAGTTTAAAAAAAAGTGTCAGACAGAACCATAAAATCCCAAGGTGAAAATGTGTTAAATATAACTTAAACACTCTCTGTAATACAATAAAACCAAGCGGTCCCTGAAAATCTGATTTGAATTCCTTTTTTTTGTTGCATTTAATACAATGCATTTAAACACTTTTTATATAAAAACTTTTTTATACAAATCTTATAATCCCAACATTACATCAAACAGTCCCCATCTAAATATTTTACCTAAGAATTTTTTTAACTATTAGTTGAACTACTAATATTTCATTTACTTTTAAAAGGACATTAAGAACAAGGACTATAAAACATTTTTAAATATTATTGATTAAATGTGGGCTGAAAAAAAAAAAAAACTGTTGTCTTAAAAAATTTAATGCTGGAGAAAATCCCAGGTGGGAAGACACTGCTTTGTGTAGTTAACATCAAAGACATAAAAAAAAAAAAAAACTTTCAAACAAACATCAACAGGCTCCACCAAAGAGTCTGTCTCAATAGCATCGCCTCCAACAAAAAGGTCTGTCAGGTCCGTGTTGTCTCATCACCAAGGCACAAAACATGGGACAGTGCTCCAGTCATTTCCATATTTTGCAGATATTCCACAATGTTGGTCCATCTGTGGGTTTCACACCATCACTTAATGTTGCAATATAAATTACATTTACACACGTGGACAAAATTGTTGGTACCATTTGGTCAATGAAAGAAAAACTCACAATGGTCATATAAATAACTTTAACCTGACAAAAGTAATAATTAAAAAAAAATCTATGAATGTTAACCAATGAAAGTCAGACATTGCTTTTTTGTCAACAATTTTGTCCACGTGTGTACATTAACCTACCATAAAATACTGCGAGCTTTCAGTGGCGTGCCCGTTGCTTCAGAAGTGAAGAATCCAGAAAATTTGTCATGCCGTGTATCAATTCCAAGAATGCAAAGAACGGACTTGACACACTCGAGGGTTTGAGGACACCAGGTACAGTGCAAATGGAACGCAGAGTACAGGATTACATGTATTATATCAAAGATTGCTTGTTAAAATACCCAAAATGACATAAATAAAATAAACAACTCTTAAAAATACACTTTGTGACAAAATAACAGTAATTCAAACATTTTTCAGGCTGTCAATTGAGAAACCAGAGAATAAATAATAAACCAGTTGTTGGGTCAAAATAACCCAACCAGGTGTTCATTTGTAAATGACTCACTACATCTCATTGGATCCAGCATGAACAACCCAACAATGTGTTTACAGGAGCAACCCAGCATTTTGTACTTTTTATATATTAATTGATGGTACACATTTTTGTTAGTATATTTGCAATGTACAGTACAGAAGATCTACAGGGGAAAAACGACATGAGCTTCGAGACTTGACATACAGTATACAGTATAAACAATCAACAGCACAAGTTACACAGCATTTCAGTGTTTATAAAATATTCAATTGGTTATACTAAATCCTATAAAACTAGTAAGAAATGGAGGTGATTAAACAATAAACAATAGTGCTATTAAACCAAATCAAATAGAAACTCACACTAAAGCTAATCAAATCATATCTGTGCTTGACGGCTCTATTATTCAGTCGTCTTTATTATATCTAGATAATGTAACGATCGAAAATAGTCTTTTTAATAATTTATCTTAATTGCCAGTGTTTCTTTTTGTTTTCCATTGACGTCTCAGAGACTAATAAATATTGTATATCATGTTTAGCCCCACCCCTTTACACATTTTATCCATTAATCATTTGTATTTTTTGTTCTTTTTTTTTTTTTTTACTTTGTTTTCAAAACTCAATTAATGTAAATGGCAAACCAGAAACACTGATTTGTATTAATTGAGAAATGACATATAAAGTGTTAAACTAGATTGATCCTTTTCTGATTAATTTTCTGCAAAAGATTAGACACGTTACAGCCTTTAAACGAGGACAATGAGCAGCAACTTTCTTACCTTAACTTATTCTTAAATATTACTTGTTTCTTTAGTCAATATTTTTCTTTTTGATCTGTTATGCATCAGAAGCAGTTGAAGATGCATGGGGGATTATTTATTAAAAACAAAACAGCCAACACAATCAAAAACAGGATCAATCAACCTGCAGCCGGTCCAAAGCAGCGCAATCAAACTCCCAAAGCAGGAAATTTAAGCTGGATATACTGTATCAAAACTGGATATGCTGAACAGTGAGCGAACCCTCAGGATTACACGAGAAATTGATCAATCTCACGATGATGATACAGTCGAAGAGAAAGTGTGATTGAAACAGGAGACAGGTGCAGTTAGTAATCAGGTAAATGTGGATGATGCAACGTCTAGACTGGAATTAGAATCAGACGTGGAGTTGTGGTGGCTCCTTTCTCAGAGCTTTGAAATGTGGCCTTATTCAGACTGGATTAGTTTAACACAGGAAGGTAGAGTCACATGATTGTTGTTGGTTCATCTGGAATTTTTCGAGCCTGCTCATGAATAAGATAAGACAGAATAAGATAAGAGAAGTCTTAATTAATCCCGAAGGAAATTGTTTCTCCAGTGGCAGGATATTCAAAGGATACAAATAAAATAAGATAAGAAGAAAATTAGAAAATAGAATTAAAATAAAATACAATGTACTATAATTTCAAAAAAGAGATATAAATAGAATAAAAATAAATGAATACTTGGCAAAATAATGACGCTATAAGAATATCTTGGACTGTTTCTATTTGGAAGTCGTTCTAATAACAGAAGATAGGTGTAGAGTTTGGGTTCTACATAGAACCAGTAAGGGTTCCACCAAATGTAAAATCAAAGACCCATTCAGGGGTCTCTGTATTGAGACCAATCATTTGGATCTTGTTCCACACACTTACCCAGTTAATACATACACTCTATGCGTATAAAAAAAGCTTATTTGAGGATTCCAATCAAATGCACACCTTAAGGTTCTGTGTATTAAGATAAAAATGTTTCTACCGCATGCTTACTCAGGTACTGTATACAAGTGGTTTTAGAAAAAAAAGTCTCCTTCAAGGGTTCTTCCTAACCCTAAAAGATATTAATTCAATCTTTTATGTTTAAAGAACCTTTATGGATCCCAGCAAATGCCCAACCAAAGAGCATTATGAAAATAATAATGATAACCAATTTGAAAAAAAAAAAAAAAGTGTCAATTGATTAATTTAGAGTTTGTACATAAAAAAAAAAAATAAATCTACATGATTAAGTTCCACCTTTAGGGGTTATTTACAAATGAACATTACATAATGGTTCTACATATCGAAGATAAACATTTCTAGTGCACGCGTACCAACTTATACTATACAGCCAGTTTTTGGAAAGAGGGTTATTCAAGGGTTCTTTTTAAATTAAAACATGGTATAGATGCTTCCACATTTAGGTCAACTTTAAAGAGTGAGCAAACGTCGTTGCAAAGATAATAATGATGAGTAATATGGAGGTTGTAGGCTAATGAATGCCACTACAATGTTTTTTAACAACTGAAAGTTCATTCTGGGTCTGGTTCCACTCGGAATCCTTTTGTAGCGTTCTACAAACAAACTTTAAAGATGTTTTATTATTATTATTATTTTTTTTTATAATGGGATGATTGACTTGCCCTTAATTGTTCTCTGCATTAAGAATAAATTCATCAGAAATGATTTGGTATATGTATTGCACACTTACCCAGTTAACACCTACACTCTAATAAACACACCTCATAAGGGTGCGCAGAGGAGGCGCCGTGTTCATAATCATCACCTTGTTGACTTTGGCAGTGGCTAACCGGAGCCGAGGGACATTAATTAAGGCCTCCATGCTTTGTTTGTGAAAGTTAATGAGAGTTAACCTTTAGCTGCAGATGGTGTGTTGACGCTTGTCGGTGAATCGTAAACCTTCATTTACATGGATGATAAAGTTTTAAAAATATTTACGGCACATTTAATTGATATTTTAGAGCATGGAAGTAATGTGGCGTACTGTAAATAAAATCCTCTGAAATGGTCTTGCAAACCAAAAGTTCAGAAGTTCAGCGCTTCAGCAGCTGTCCAAGTGGAGAAGTCCTCTGAGGATATGCTTGGCAGAAATTAAGACATTAAAACTGAATTATTTAAGGAACATAATTCCTTAAATTCCTAGAAAAAAAATGCCGTTGAGGATTGGGTTCTTGTTACCAGTACTGGTTGGTCTGTTTGAAATAAAAAAAAAAAAATTTTTTAAGTTAAAACTGATATACACAGTACGTACAGACACACACACACACACATATATATGAATGGATTCTGTTCTGAGAGCTCGTTCATAAGTCAAATTTGTTCGTAAGTCCAACAAACAGTGTGTAGGTACTGTACTACTGTAGGTTAATCATGCCGATGATCGAACGATTCATGTTAAAAGAACGAGTGGTGTCTGCCATCTTTTAACCTCGATCCGTTCTCTAATTCTTGTTCTCTATTCTATTATCTAATTATCTGAATGTCCATGGCGAGCAAAGCCGAAGGTGATGATGACAAGGAATAACTCTTAGGAAGAAAGTTTACACTTTAAAAGGAAGGAACCTTGAGAGGAACCCGAGTCCACAGGGAACCCATCCTCATCTGGGTGACACCCGACAGCAGGGATTGATCTGCACTCATACCGTGTGTTAGGAGGCTGGAAGTCCAGTACAACAGGAGAGGTGTTTAAGTTCACTTTCGTACTGAAGCAAGCACACTTTCTGTCATTTTTTTTTATCCTAAGAAATATTTTGCCTGAATGGGGAATAAACTCTGAAAAGACTTCGAGTTTTTCCATACAACACTTTGCAGCTTTTTTCCCAGCAGTAATAATCTGGTCATTCACAATGTGAAACAAAAACGTGTGAAAGCAAAACAACACGACGCGGTGAAGTGTTTCAATTTCTCTGCTTTACAAAAGTGTTAGATCTAAAAAAAAAAAAAAAAAAAAAAAAAAAAGAAAAACAAGAAAAAAGAAACTCATTCAAATATAAACCTCAGCCTTGACAAGGAGGCCTTGAAGATTTCGTTTTGATTTTTGTAATTAAAATCAAGCCTGAATTAAAAGGAACAGAAAGCAGAAAGGTTGTTCTTAATTCAAAAGGTTGGATTAAAAAAGTCTGCGGCTGATTGAAATCGCAGCAAGTTGTGGCCAGACCCACCGGGGCGACTCGGTGCCATTTTATAGGACAGGTTATCACAAAGCTGGAGGAGTTTCACGGTCACCTCAGTGTTGTCTGCATTGATCTAGAGGAAAATGCAGGCATCTCGCCGCTGTCTTGTCCCGAGCGCTGGAAAATATAGTACATTGATTTTATTTGAGATAAATTGCATGTGAAATAATTAAGGACCGGGTTTCCAGGAGGAATTGGAAGGATATCTTTAGAAGAAAGTTTGTAGAAAGTAGAGAAAATGCTGATTCTATGGACAAAAATTGGTGGATTTGATAGTGGAGGGGAAAATAAATAAATAAATAAAACTAAAACTGGGATTAAGTTTGGAATAGATATGTTTATTAAGCTGGAAATGATGGAAAAAAATGGATCAGTGTGAATAGTTTTTGTATGAAAGAGTTGCAGTTGGAATTGCAGCCTTCATTCATCATGAACATCACGTCACACCAAACACACATTATGTAAGTCATGATTTTAGCCTTATACACGATCAACTGTAAGATTAAAATCATTAGGCTTTGGACAGGTCAAAGAAGGTCGGCTCTGACCCCTCGGGACATTGGACTTCCGATTAACCTCCATGGATTGGACTTCTTATGGGGCTCAATCGGATTGGGATCATTTGAATTTGGAGGCCTTGGGTTGTTCACCCGCTGGCTCTCGTATGAAGTGATGCACTGGGTGTTCTGGTGCCTTTCTATTGTGGCCAGTGTCATCGTTTTTGGTGATTTGTGCTGCATTGGTTTTCTGCTCTATTGGTTTTATGTCGGGTGAGCCGTGTGCGCACATGATCCCGTCAGTCACCAGTTTACTGGTGTATACCTGATGATCAGTGTTGGTGTGTTCATCTGGCGGTGATGTTAATGGTCTGGCTGGTCGGTGTATCAGTAAGGCATCAGTACATGTGACATGATTCATGACATGAATATTGTAAAATTTCTAGGAAAAAAGTTAAACACATCATAAAAAAAAGTGAACTGTGTGATTTTTAAAAAAAACCTTCCACACAGTGGAAGGGTGTGCGTTTCCCATCTACAGTAAAGTGGAGTAAACATGATGAATCTCTCTCCTGGTGAAATCCATAACATCTCTGACACGAGGAGAATATTCAACATGAGCCATGAGATCATCTCCACTCCCTCTAATCTCTCTCTCTCTCACACACACACACATGCGCGTACATGACCAGAATTTTTGCTAATGCATGCTAGTATGTTTGTCCTGCTCTCATCTTGTGTATTTGCCCATTATGTAGTCTCGTGTACTTTTACTGTATGTACATCACACCATGGTCCTCTAGACGAGACATTTTGTTCCAGTGCCAGGAAAAGCCAGGAAAATCTTCCTCACAAGGACACACACACACACACACACACACACAACAAAAATATCTTTGCATACTTTAATTTAGAGTAACCTCATTAAACAAATATTAAAATTCTAAATTAAATCTTTACCTAAAGCAAGTCATTTAGAAATAAGATGCAATGATTATATTAGTGAATATACACGATCTTTCCTGAACTCTGAGCTTCTCCTGCACGGAGAGAAGAGAACACCTCAGCATCTCCCAGAACCTCCAGCAGAGGTTCAAGAGAATCAACCTCTCCCTCTCAGGATCTCCTACAGAGGAACAATAGAGAACCTCCTGACGAGCTGTCGCACTGTTTGGTCTAGGAACTCCAACGGGGGTTTGTCAGGACAACCAGTATGTGCAATGAGGTCTCTCTACCCATCATCGACACCGTTTGTCCCTCTTGCTGTGTGCATAATAGCACCGGCACTGTGGGTGACGAATCTTCACCTGGAATATGGAATGCGACTCCACCAGACCACCAGACTCCAGGACAGCTTCATCCCTGAGGTGATGGGAGTCATCGCCACCCTGCTGCCTTCCTGCCCTCACCTGGACTGATCGACTGGTCCCCAACGAGATGAGCACCTCATTTTGCTGCTACTTTACACTCGGTTACACAATGTTATACGGTGCGTTCTGCGATTTCCACTGTGTCAAAGCTGCAGGAGGTGGAGTTGTAGCGTTTTGCAAAATCACACAAAATTCACCCTGATATATCCAAACCTGTTTTGAGCATTTGCACTTCTTAATACCTTTCTGGCAAAAAAGGAAACGTGGACAGAATATTCTCTATCAGTTTCTCAAACTTCTTGCTTCTTTTGAACGACAACCACAACAACTGTTTTTCTCAAACCTGACAAAATAGAATGATCTCACTTCTTAGTCAAACTTTTCACAGGTCTCTAAAATCCAACTTCAATCTTTTACATCACATTTCACATTAGCTTCTCAGAAACACTGATTAGCGACACCATTATTACCTTCCACCTAATAATGAGTAGGTCCCCCTTTTGCTGCCAAAACAGCTTGGAGCCACCAATGCCTGGACTTCTCTAGACCCGTGAAGGTGTGTTTGTGGTCTCTAGAACCATGCCATTATCAGCAGTTCTTTCGGTTGTGAGGTGGGGTGTCCATAAATTGGACCTGATTTTCTTGCACGTTCCACAGACGCTTGATCAGATTGAGATCTGGAGCTGAAGTCACCACCTTGAACTGATGTTCTTCAGACTGTTCCTGAACAATATTTGCAGTGTGTCAGGGATCATTATACAGCTGAAAGAGGCCAGTGATATCGGGGAACACAGTTTCCATGATACATTTCCTGGAATAGTGTTTAGATAGATAGGAAATGTGAAAGTAACATCTGCATGAATGAGAAGAACCAAGGTTTTGAGTCTCCACCGGCTCGCCTTCTTCCAATAGTGCATCCTTTTGATATCTCTTGCCTGGCTTTGCAACACAAACGGACACACAAACACACACACACACACACGCACACACACACAAACGCACACACACACAAACGCACACACACACACACACACACACACACACACACACACACACATACAGCCGTCCACATGATGTAAAAGAAAATGCAATTCATCAAATCATGCTCACGTGCTCATTGTAGGAGCTTTTGTTGGTGTAAACGGGTCAGAATGTGCACTCTGCTCAGTCTATGGCTACACAAACCCAGACACAACAGACTAGCGCCTTTGTTTATTTTCAATTTTCCTTTCCTGGACCAATTTTGGTATGTCCTGATCGCTTCAGACCTCTATATTTCATAACAGCTTCAGTTTTGGAGTTGCTCTGACCCAGTTTTCTAGACATCACAATTTGGCCCTTGTCAAAGTCCTTGTCTCAACTCCGTGCACTTACACTTACACACTTATTACGTTCTGCTTCCAACGTTAGTGTAACAACTTGGTATATATTGTAGACGTTTATATTTTACATTCTTTTCTATTGGCAATTTGCCTCTCATATTTTTTTTTTTATTGATTTCCTTTTAGGTCACAAACTGCTGTGTGAGCATTTCACTGCATGTCATACTATGCATGGTTGTGTACAGGACGTGGCAACCAAAAAGTAGAATCTGAATTTTGAATGTGACTCGTCTGACGTTGTGATGTTACGAGTGATCAGTGTATGTAAGTTACCCGCGCTGTGAGTACTGTTACACTGTCATACCATACCAGATGTTGGCTTATACACCGCTCCCCGATAATAGTCTTAACGGTCTGTTTAGTCTTTGACACGGAGACCTTGACATCCGTTTTTCCTGAAAACAAGCTGAACCGTGGACTCGTCTGACCGCAGAACTCATTTCCATTATCTTCTGGTGCATCTGAGATGAGCTCAGGGCCCGAGACCTCAGAATTGATGTGTCGGCCCACAGACTTGATGTATGGCTTCCTCCTTGTGCAACAGGGTTACAGGTAGCATTTCTTGATGACAACAGTTTTTCCAAATTCTTCCAAAGCCCCCGTGGCTGTATTCATCACGCTAGCAGGACTGTTTCTCATGAGTGTGCGCAATCACACACACACACACACACACACACACACACACACACACACACACACACACACACACACACACCTCAGCCCAGTACATGGACTGGAATTTCTCCAGATCCCCTAAATCTTTTCATAATAATATGTCCTACAGTACAGATGGTGAAAGACATAAAGCCTTGCAATTTGAACTAATTAATAATTATCTCGTGAATTTTGACACAATTTTTCGCTTGCTAAGTCTGCGCCTTTGCTGCACGCTCCTTTTACTCCCAATCATGACCACTCTGTCCTGGTACAGTAGGAATGGCGCAGATTGCGTACCGTTAGCGGGTCACGTGACATAACCAGAGGAAAGCACTATCCGCCCACTTCTGCTTGCGTGCGCTCACAGATGTCCTTGATTGGCAAGTGTCACTATGCTTGATGTGGGAGGTTGACTATGCCACCCCTTCTCGCCCCGAGAGAGCTTGGAGAATCTGCTACGTCCAGACACGGCTGAATCAAACCCGAGAACTCAGGAATGAAATTTTCTAAAACCTTTTCACTCTTATTTTGCCTCTGTCCCAAGTCACAATGATAAAAGTCATGTATTTGTATCTTTGTTTGTCAACTAGAAAATTTCAAGATTTCTATTACATGAAAAAAAAAAAAAAGAATTTCCTGTCAAGTTAAAGTGTGTTGTCCTGTTTACTACTTATCCTGTGTATACTTTGAATTTCTTTTTTCCGTACCCTTTTTGTTTTTGTACGTTAAAGGGCACCTATTATGCAAAAAAAACAAAAAAAAAAAACAAACACTTTTTAGCCAATTAGATTTCCTCCTAATGTGATGTCATATAAGAATCGCCCCTCCCCCAAGTTGTTGCTCAGCTCCGCCCAGTTCTGCTGAAACAGCATGTTCTTGAGAGGCTGAGAGAAACAGAGGGAGATTGAAGGATGAAAAAATTGATCATTTACCTTTATGTATGTGTATGTGTGTGCTGCTGGATCGTTGATGTGCCTCACCGTCATCCTGGAGACACGAGATTTCAGTCTGATGTATACTAGAAGAAAGACAGTAAAAGCCACTTGACTCAGCTTAGTCCGGTGATATAGAGAGCTGTTACAATAGAGACGCTAAGTGCATTAATAGGTTTGGATCTATGAATAATTATTTAAATAATTGATGTCTATTGTGTTTATTTTAGGACTGGGCTAAAGAGGAGTATAACGGAGGATGTCCCGTTAACGTCATGCTTCCGGGAATGCTCACGTACTACCATCCCGGCCTCCGCAAACCATGTGGCAGGTACAGAGACCCCCCCCCACCCACTCACATCCATCCACACATAAACACACTGTGTGCACCGGGCAGCCTTTTAAATCTTTGCAGGTGGCATTGTGCTCTGAATACCGCGACCTTCACTGTGCTTCGACTCACTAATGTGCATTAGTGACTCTTGGACGGAGCGGAGGTTAAAGGATAGACGTGTGTGTGTGTGTTTGTGTGTATGTGTGCAGAATATGGGGATAGTAAAAATAGGAAATAGAGGCAATGTGTATGTGTGTGTGTTACATGAAGCAAAAATTCATAATGCGACTCAAACCAGTGGCCTGGAGGTCACAGTGATGGCTCCTTCAGGGAGTCCAGCAGTATAATCCGTTTGTAATGGCTCCCGTTTGGCGTCGACCCTAACCGGACAAATCCAGAGAGAATCCAAGTGTGTGTGTGTGTGTGTGTCAGAGAAGAGAGTGATGTTGCAAGGTAATGCATTTCCATAATGGAATTAAATCCCCAAAGAGGAGAAAGATCTCATCAAAGTAAGAAGGATGGAGAAACTCCTCTGCTCTCTGCCGTGTTCTGATCCGTAAACTGAAAGCACACAGTAATCCGTCCTTGCCCTACATACACACCGGAGAGACAGGCGTACGGTCATACATAACACGCTCACACAACATACAACACAGTGTTGATTCATTTGATAAAAGTCCCAGTGCACTCGTCTTGAAACCTTTTCATTTTTTTTTTTATAGGAGGAGCACATTTAGAGAGAGAGAGAGAGAGAGAGAGAGAGAGAGAGAGTGATAGAAAAAACACATAAAAAAAAAAAATGAAAGTACGTGGAAATATTGTGTTTCATGTACAGTAAGGAGGCGATTATTTACCATTTATGGAAGGGAGAAAAACAAAACAAAAACCTTTGATCTTCAGATCAACAACAAAAAATCTACTGAAAACTTTTTTTAAATAGCTGAGCATTAAAAATATTTTTGTGAAACATTTTATAATAATATTCTACAATATTCTATAATAATATTATTGTTTTGCAATAATATCCTAAACTTTGCATAACATTTTTTCTGTATTAAAAAAAAAAAGAAAGTATTAACATAATTGTTTCAAGGTTAAATGAGGACATAAATAATCTAGAAAGAATCGAGACGTGCTGAACAGCATACAGGCTCAAGTGATTTCAAAAGTGATAAAGTTGAGCAAAGGAATTTAACAAAGGAATTCAGCAAACACGTTGTTTTGTTTCTTCTCTTGTACAGTCACATTTAAACAAAAACCCAAACACAAAGTTTAAATGAATTGGTAAAATTCTTTTAATTAATTAATTAATTATTGTTTTAATTCAATTTTATTTGTATAGCATTTTCAACACAAAATACATACAGAAATACAAATCCTGGTATGGAAGGAGACTCCAGTGTCAGTGCTTTATAACAGTCTCAGGAGCAGCTGTGAGTTCATACTTTGTGCTTTATGACACACTTTTTTTCTTTCTTATTAAAGACAGAGAGAAGCTGTTAAAGGCTGCTGCTGATGTACAGTACTGTGCAAAAGTATTGATTCCATCATTTCATCATATTTTACCTTCAAAGCTCCAGACTTTCTTATATTTTCAATGCAGTCGTGAGGAATAGTTTTCCAGGCTTCCTGAAGAACCTTTTCGTCCCTCATTTTCAGTCCCGTCTCTGTACCTGAGCAGTTTCAAATGAATGTTTCTTATTTGTTACGCCACACAGTGATTTATAAATCATTCAAACATCTATTTTAAGGCCGGAACCGGCGAGAAACAGATGATGTGCAGATGATCAGGCCATATTGGAACAGATGAGAGGGGAAATGAAGGTGCTGCTGAGGTTTAGCGCATTGCAGCCTGTTGCCATAAAACATGTGTTACTATGTCTTTAATTTAATCTTTTCATTATTTAATTGAATCGGATTTGAAGAAATGGGAGGGGGGTCAAAACTTTGCATAGAACTGTAAGGGGGAACGTGTTCTCCAACATTTAATGTCTCAGAGAGTGAGTGTGTAACTCCTGATCTGTAAGAAGGATGCAAGCAGATTGAGGCATAAATAAAATGAGGATGCAGGACTCAAGAAAACAGAGCTAGAGGCAGTTTTTGGCAAAAGTGGGACATCACGTGTTTTTCTTCCTGCCCGGTTTGAAGAGCCAGCACACACTTGGCCGTCATCCTCCTGCTTTGTCTGCTGTTTGCTGAAGCCCAACGGGAAGGGAACCTACCCAAACCTGCTCTAATATGCCAGGGATCCTCAAGCAACCGCATCCCAGGTGAAGGGCAGCGTGTGTAGAGCTACTGTATGCCTTGAGCGTTTCACGAGTTGTTGAGCCCTGACATACAAACTTAAACCGCCTGAAGTATAAACAGTGAGGGCGAGGATGAACCAGACCGAAAAAACAGAAACGCAGGGAAAAGTCACGCAGAGTTTATTCCTGTTCCCGTAAAGCCAGTGACATCACAGCATACCATGTGACTCGAATTTGTAATTTGCATTAATGGTTCATTTCATTCAGAATGGATGTGAAAATCTAAATTTATGTATACAATTAAATAATAAATGACTTGATGCTGTAGTTCCAATAGGAAAAAAAAAATAAATAATTTAAATAATTAACCAAAAATTATAATTAATAGGCAAATATATTATTAAAAGGAAAAAAAAAATTAATAGGCAATAATTTAACTTTCACTTGCAAGCTCTGTCACATGGCCCTCATTTGCATACTGAAACCTGGCTCTCAAAAATATTTCCATGACTTAATGCTGCTTTAATGTGACTCAATAAACTCTATTAAATAAATAAATACATTTAAATACATACAAATTATCATTTTATAAGAAAACAAATATCATAAGAAGCATGTGTTTATTTCTCTTCCTTTGTTTATACATTAAAAACAATCTTTTTTTAAAATTGTGTTTCATATAAAATATAAAAGATTGTATAAAATGGAAAAGTAAAGAAAAGCACATTTCAACAGCAGAACGCGGAGAAATTTGAGCAGAACAAAATTGAAAAATTTAAATATTTGTTTTTGAGACTTAAATCATCCTTAAAAAAGAAGGAAAAATTAAAAGTTAGGAAAAAATTTGAAGCGTTTAAAAATGGGGAAAGCATGGAAAAATTTGCAAATATTTGTTTCTTTGGTCTATTAAAGGCATTAATAAAAAATGAGAAAAAGGGAAATAAAAGGAAGAGAAAAAATTAAAAGGACATTTTAGTGGAAGTAATAAAAACAGAGGCGATGAGGGAGAAAATATTTGTTTAGTTTTTCTATAAAAGTCGTTCCTCAGAGAGAAAAAAAGGTAATGGAAAGAAAATGAAAAAAGAAAACTGGAATTTTTTTTTAGTACAACACATTTTTAAAAGATGAAAAATATGGAAGGAAATGAAAAAAGTGAAATAGACAAACATATGAAAAATTACCAGAACGGAAAAAAATTACAAAAAAGTGTTTGCTTGTTTATTTGTAAATAAAAAACAGATCAGAAAACAGAAAAAAATGTCTGCATTTAAAACTCTCTCTCTTTCTCTCTCTCTCTTTCAATCCCTGCAGATCATAAATAGTCTCTTGTTAATGCTTTCATCCAAATGTTTCCAACACTACATTATTTCACAACTTAAAATCACGAACTACAGAACCCCATAGACGCCTTTGCACCTTTAAAACTCAAACTGTCTCTTTTTCTCAGTCTGCAACCTGCTGTCTGAAGGCCGCGGATTGAAACGCCTTTATAAAAGACCTGTAATTACTGCATACAGAGAAATCTATAGTTAGCATGTTTACTTTTATAAAGACACTGTTTTTTTTTTTTTTTTTCAGTTAAAGCTGCTTAAATTTATTACATTGCTGTGAATTTTTCCCCCCTTCTGATGATTGTTTTTGTTGTTGCATATTTGTCAGACTTAAATGACTGGGATCATTGAACGCATTTTTACTATTACAGTAAGATAACCCAAGTAAATACAAACTGCAGTTTTTAAATGATGTTAAGAGAAAAAAAAAAGTAGTCCAAACCTACTTGCCCCTATGTGGAAAAAGTAAACACGCCTCACTTGCCACACCCAGGCCTGATTGACCTATTGAATCAAGACATCGAACTTATAGAATTGTCTGACAAAGTGAAGCATGCTAAAAGATCTAAAAAGGCAACACCATGCCGCGATCTAAAGAAATTCAAGAAAAGGTGAAAAAGTCATTGACATGTATTAGTCTAAAAAGGGTCTCGAAGCCATTTCTAAGGCATTGAGACTTTTTAGAGAGCATTTGCCAAAAACATCTTGATTATCCCCAAGACCTTTGCACAAATATTCTGTGAACTTTTTGGAAAGTGTGTGTCCTGTCACATTTGACTGCATTTCATAAAAAGAACATTATATCAACAGTGAAACATGGTGGTGGAAGTGTGATGGTCTGGGGCTGTTTTGCAGCTTCAGGACCTGGATGACCTGCTATAATTGATGGAACCATGAATTCTGCACTCTACCAGAAAATGCTGAAGGTCCATCAGTTTGTGACCTCAAGTTCAAGTGCATTTGGGTTATGCAACAGGACAATGATCCGTAAAACATACCAGCAAGGCCCCCCCCCACTGAATACTGAAAAATACAAAATTAGGGTTTTAGCGTGGTCTAGTCAAAGTCCGACTTTAATTTTATTGAGATACTGTGGCATGACTTTAAACAGGCTGTTCATACTTGAAAACCTGCCAATGTGGTTGAATTAAAACAATTCTGCAAAGACGAGTTGGTCAAAGTTCCTTGACAGCGATGTAAAAGGCCATTACCAGTTATTGCAAAAGCTTGGCACAACCAGTTATTAGGTTTAATAAATGCACATTGCTTCTGGAGTTACACCCTCCACAGCAAAAATCCCCAACTTGACCAACCGATCATAAATACCATCAAAAACATCAAAAACCGATCAAAAACAACATACAGAACTAATTCGCCTTCAGCAATAGTCAATGTTCACGATGAATGAAATCACTTTGCCAGGCGTGCTGAGTACAACAATACCAACGTCCACAATAAGAAAACACTGGGACCTTTAAGATCCCGGACGAGCCCCCAAAAATGTTACGACCCTTGGCGGTCTAGGGGTATACGGGTCACACATTTAAATTTGTGAGACAGCGGCAAGTGGAATTCCCAGCACGGGTAGGAACCAAAGTGATTACCAAATACTTTGATAACAAAAGATGTTTATTTACATGAAGAACAAAAGAAGTAGTACCAAGTGAAATGTTTTGAAATGAAAAGAATTGGCACTAATAGAAAGACTGGCAATGGGTACGGCTGAAAATAAACACAAAACCCAGGCTAACTAAACACAATTTTCCCACCCACTTAATCTCCTCTAAAAATAAATAAGATAAACAAAACACCTTAGCTGGCTACACTCTCTAACTCAAAAGGGATACATAGGTTGGCACGCACTCTCTTTCCTAGTGTATCTCTAGACAGTAAGTTATCTTGATGTTGAAATGTATGCCACATGGCTTACTTCCCTGAACCAGTCTCTCAAAGTGTAACCCAAACAAAGTGAGTCTCAAGACTGCCTCCAAGTCCTGAAACAGCTTCTTAAGCCAGCTGGTGGATGAAGATTGGATGAAGTACAAAGATGTGCTGCAGCCAATCAGAAGAGTGAATGACGGGATTGGTTGAGGCAATGAGATATGCAGCAGCCAATCAGAAGAGTGGAATGACGAGATTGGTTGAGGCAATGAGATATGCAGCAGCCAATCAGAAGAGTGAATGACGGGATTGGTTGAGGCAATGAGATATGCAGCAGCCAATCAGAAGAGTGGAATGACGAGATTGGTTGAGGCAATGAGATATGCAGCAGCCAATCAGAAGAGTGAATGACGGGATTGGTTGAGGCAATGAGATATGCAGCAGCCAATCAGAAGAGTGGAATGACGAGATTGGTTGAAATAATGCAACTTAAGCCAACCAATCAGAAGCAGCAAACGATGGATGGAACCACTAAGAACCCTGAAACAAACGAAAAAGGGCAACAGACAACCAAAACAACCACCCAAATATGTTCTGGAATGTAACAGGGCAATTACTTTTTTTTTCTTTAATGAATAAAATCATATTTTAAAAAACGATTGTATTTTGTATTTCTTCTGGTTATCTTTGTGTAAATATTTAAATTTGATTTACGAAATATGCAATATATTATCAATATATCCACAAAATATCCGCAATATTATCAATATTCACCAGCAGTTCGCCTTCTTGACAAATACATCCTACTGTATACTGAAACTCCCCCACAGTGATTCTGCTGATTCTCCTCTCACTCTCCTGTCTACTTTAAAACTTCCTACTGATGCTGACATTTTCAGTTTTATTCTCAAATCTAAATCTTCCACATGCCAGTTCAATCCTCTACCAATTTAGCTGTTAAAATCACGTTTGCCCTCTCCCCCGCTTATTACTTGAATTATTCACGCCTCTCTCATTTGTGGCTCTGTTCCAACATCCCTCAAAATTGCTGCAATACCTCCAAATCATAGGAAACCTTCTACCAATACTAATAATCTCAATGATTCCCTCTCTAATATATAATCTATTTCCAATCTCTAATCTGTCTTTCCTTGCAAAAGGTTTTGAAAAAGCAGATGCTATACAGGTTCAAGCTCACCTTGACAACAGCAACCCGTTTGAGTCGTGTCAGTCTGGTTACCTCCAAAACACACCACAGCAACTGATCACCTGATGGCTGAGGATGCAGGACTCTTAACGATCCGTGTCTTGCTTGATTTGAGTGCTGCCACGCAATACCATGCACACAATTCTGCTAAACCCCTTAGCCGCTTTTCTCATCACTGATGCAGCCCTTACCTGACCACACCCAGCTTGTCCAAGTAAAAAACTTATGTTCTCAGTTTCTCCCTGTCAGCAGTGGTGTTCTCTAAGGTTCTGTCTTCTGTTCCTCATTTATCTTGTTCCACCTTGGTCAAATTGTAGGTAATTTGGTATTCAGTTTCGATATTGAATGAGTGTTATGCAGATGACACTCAGCTCTATCTGTTCTCGAAACCTGACTCTGTCATTCCACTTTCCTGTCTCACTACCAGCTTAAATAAAATAAAATCTTGTTTTTTGTCAAACTTTCTCCCACTAAATAGAAAATAGACGGAGGGTTTCCTCATACAGTAGGTTCAAAATCGAACAATTTTTTCTTGTAATTGTATTTTCCACGGCTTCTCTGTTCCACCTGGGTAAAAACTTTAGGAGTCATTTTTTGACACCATTTTATGATTTAAATTCCATATGTCCACTATCTCCAGGTCACGCTTCTTCGATATCCTCAGCCTCGCACATCTGCGCCCATTCCTTACCCCGCAATGTGCTGCCATTCTCACTCAACCACTCATCATCCCGCATCGATTATTGCAATTGACTTTTATCTGGTCTTCCACATAAGCTGCCCCATAAACCTCAACTAATCCAGCTCGCGTCATAACCCGGATCCCCTACACGCATCATGTCACCCTTTCCCTTCGACAACTCCACTCGCTCCCTATTAAATATCTTACTGATTTTAAGAATCACCTCCTTACTTTTAAATCTCTCCACAACCTTGCTCCTCCATGCAGTACCTCTCAGAGCTTGTTCTGTTGTTCAACCCCCTCTCGCATTCTTTGCTCTTAATCAGCTAGGCTTCTCTGTACACTCCCAGCCCATTTGACCACCATGGGCCTGTGGGAAGAAGCTCCTTCTCAGTCTCTCTGTATTGGCCTTGAGGGAGCGGAAGCGCTTCCCAGACCGCAGCAGAGAGAACAGTCCATTGCTGGGGTGGCTGAGGTCCTTCATGATCTTCCTGGCCTTGGTCCAGCACCGCTTGCTGTAGACAGAGTGCAGGTCAGGGAGCTCAGTTCGGATGATGCGCTCAGCTGATCGCACCACCCTCTGTAAGGCTCGTCTGCCCTGCATGGTGCTGTTCCCGAACCAGGATGCGATGTTTCCCGTCAGGATGCTCTCTATGGTGCAGGAGTAAAAGTTCCTGAGCACCTTGGAGGGCAGTCTAAAGTCTCTCAGGCGTCTGAGATGGTAGAGACGCTGTCGGGCCTTTTTCACCACGGTGTTGATGTGACAGGACCATGATAGGTCCTGCGTGATGTGAACACCGAGGTACTTGAAGCAGTCCACTCTCTCCACTGGGCTCTCGTTGATGACGGGGGTCTGGTAGTTCCTCTCCTGCTTAGTGCTGAAGTCCACTATCAGCTCCTTTGTTTTACTGACATTTAGAAGAAGGTTGTTCCTCTGGCACCAGTTCTCCAGATTTCCAATCTCCTTCAAGTAGGCCGTCTCGTCGTTGTCAGAGATCAGGCCCAACAGGACGGTGTCGTCAGCAAACTTAATGATGGTGGTGGAGCTGGTAGTGGCCGCACAGTCATGTGTGTACAGAGAGTACAGCAGGGGGCTCAGAACACAGCCCTGTGGGGCTCCAGTGCTGAGAGTGAGAGAGGCTGAGACGTGTCCACCCATCCTTACAGCCTGTGGTCTCCCAGTTAGGAAATTAGAGATCCACTGACATAGAGATGAGCTGAGTCCCAGATGCTCCAGTTTGGTGGTGAGTGTGGAGGGAATTATGGTGTTAAATGCTGAGCTGTAGTCGATGAAAAGCATTTTAACATAATTCCCCCTTCTAGTGTCTAGGTGAGTGAGTGTTGTGTGGAGGAGATGAGAGATGGCATCATCTGTGGAGCGGTTCGGGCGGTATGCAAACTGTAGTGGGTCCAGAGTGTCGGGTAGTGAAGAGATGATGAAGTCTCTGACCAGCCGTTCAAAGCATTTCATCACCACTGAGGTGAGGGCTACAGGTCGATAGTCATTGAGGGAAGCAGGATGTGGTTTCTTCGGAACAGGAACAATGAGGGCCTCTTTGAAGCATGTGGGGATCACCGACTGAGATAAGGAGAGGTTGAATATCTCTGTGAACACAGGTGCAAGCTGGTCTGCGCAGGCTCTGAGGACTCGACCTGAGATGCTGTCTGGTCCTGCTGCTTTCCTGGTGTTCACTCTCCTGAAGGCTCTCCTCACGTCATGCTCGGAGATGATGAACGCGTTTCCGGTGCTGGCAGTGACTTCCTCTCCGCAGCCGTTAGCACCGCTAGCATTAGCAACGCTAGCGTCTTTAGCTGCAGCCTCGAAGCGAGCATAAAAGGTGTTCAGCTCGTCTGCCAGAGTCATGTCCGCGTTCGTCATATTTGTGATGAATACTCATGATAACTGTTGGTATTTATTCATTTATTTTTGCTTATTATTATTATTATTATTATTATTATTATTATTATTATTTTATTTTTTCTTTGTATGGTGAGCTTCACTGCTTGGAAGGCAACTATAAATAAAATGTATAATTATAACTCATTTTCATATACACACGTGGTCAAAATTGTTGGTACCCTTCGGTCAATGAAAGAAAAACTCACAATGGTCACAGAAATAACTTTAATCTGACAAAAGTAATAATAAATAAGAATTCTATGAATGTTAACCAATGAAAGTCAGACATTGCTTTTCAACAATGCTTCAACGGAATTATAAAAAACAATGAACTCATGGAACAGGCCTGGACAAAAATGATGGTACCCCTAACTTAATAGTTTGTTGCACAACCTTTTGAGGCAAACACTGCAATCAAACAATTCCTGTAACCGTCAATGAGACTTCTGCACCTCTCTGCAGGTATTTTGGCCCACTCCTCATGAGCAAGCTGCTCCAGTTGTGTCCGGTTTGAAGGGTGCCTTTTCCAGACAGCATGTTTCAGCTTCTTCCAAAGATGCTCAATAGGTTTGAGGTCAGGGCTCATAGAAGGCCACTTTAGAATAGTCCAATGTTTTCCTCTTAGCCATTCTTGGGTGTTTTTAGCTGTGTGTTTTGGGTCATTGTCCTGTTGCAAGACCCATGACCTGCGACTGAGAACCAGCTTTCTGACACTGGCCAGCACATTTCTCTCTAGAATCCCTTGAGAGTCTTGAGATTTCATTGTACCCTGCACAGATTCAAGACACCCTGTGCCAGATGCAGCAAAGCAGCCCCAGAACATAACAGAGCCTCCTCCATGTTTCACAGTAGGGACAGTGTTCTTTTCTTCATATGCTTCATTTGTCCGTCTGTGAACATAGAGCTGATGTGCCTTGGCAAAAAGTTCCATTTTTGTCTCATCTGTCCATAGGACATTCTCCCAGAAGCTTTGTGGCTTGTCAACATGTAGTTTGGCATATTCCAGTCTGACTTTTTTCTGATTTGTTTTCAACAATGGTGTCCTCCTTGTCGTCTCCCATGTAGTCCACTTTGGCTGAAACAACGACGGATGGTGCGATCTGACACTGATGTTCCTTGAGCATGAAGTTCACCTTGGATCTCTTTAGAAGTCTTTTTGGGCTCTTTTGTTACCATTCGGATTATCCGTCTCTTTGATTTGTCATGAATCTTCCTCGTGCGGCCACGTCCAGGGAGGTTGGCTACAGTCCCATGGATCTTAAATTTCTGAATAATATGTGCAACTGTAGTCACAGGAACATCTAGCTGCTTGGAAATGGTCTTATAGCCTTTACCTTTAACATGCTTGTCTATAATTTTCTTTCGAATCTCCTGAGACAACTCTTTCCTTCGCTTCCTCTGGTCCATGTTGAGTGTGGTACATACCATGTCACCAAACAACACAGTGACGACCTGGAGCCCTATATATAGGCCCACTGACTGATTACAAGATTGTAGACACCTGTGATGCTAATTAGTGGACACACCTTGAATTAACATGTCCCTTTGGTCACATTATTTTCAGTATTTTCTAGGGGTACCATCATTTTTGTTCAGGCCTGTTCCATGAATTTATTTTTTAAAAATAATTCTGTTGAAGCATGGATGAAAAGCAATGTCTGACTTTCATTGGTTAACAATCAACAATTTTGTCCACGTGTGTATCTTATCTAAGTGCTTATCTGGTACAGGATTGTGGGAAGCCAGGAGCCTATCCCAGGGCAATCAGGGTGGTTGGTGGGGTACAACCTGGATGGAGTTCCAATCCATCACAGGGCACAAGCATGCAAATTTTTCTCTCACTTGCATACTACAGGTTGTTTTGGAAAACGACAGTTGACCTGATCTGCATGTCTTTAGAGTGAGGGAGGAAACTGTAGAACCGGGAGGAAACCCACCAAGCATGGAGGAGAACCTGAACCCTCAACCCTGGAGGTGTGGGGCATGGTGATAATCATTACGCCCATTTTAAGCATAAACACACAACTCTTAAATGCTGTCTCCTATAACAACATTCACAAGTGTGGATTTTATTTATCTTTTTTCCATCACGTTTTACATAATTCAACAGAAGAACAAGAAGGGAGACAGATGGAGCTTGTGGTTCGGATGATTTGCATGTTAAACTCACTAACCAGAGACACATTAAACTGCACTTTATTCCACGTCCAACATCCTACATGGCCTTGGGTGCGTTTGCATTTTTATTTGCACTCTGGATAGAATCCTGATCAACAGAGCACATGAAATCCGGGCAGCCAAACACCTGTTTAAATAAATGAGATGATTAAAAATATATAAAAAATGAGATGTATTATTTAACTGTATATAATAATGAATCATTCTCTGTGTGTTTATTCGACCACAGAGCTTTTGATTCCTGCATTTCTTTCTTTATTTAGATGTTTTCCTCAGACTGACATGTTTCTGAGTCATTGAGGTTTGAAGTGAGCGAACTAATCACCTAATAACTTTAACAACGCAATTGTGAGATTAAACACATTGTTAAACAACCAGGTGTAAATAAAGCTTAAGTGATACTGAACTTTAACAAAAGCAGTATTTGTGGATTCAGATGGAATCGACCCGTTAGGGACGAATCTGGGTTCTTCAGATAATCTCCTACTTTACACAGAAAACGGTTCCTTAGACAAACCAAGGTGCTTAAGCGGCTCTTCACTCTGAAGGAAGCGTGAAATACTGTATGATCAATTTCAATTGATCAGATTGCATGTACTAAATATAACACTCTGTGTCATGCTGCTGCAGGAAAACAATCAACCACAGAGTGGTGTTTAACAGGGATGAAATTGTTTTTTATTAAAGCAAGCCGAAAGTGGCATCAGTTTTGATTCCACCACCTGTGTACGTGGAGTTTGTGTGCTCTTCCGTGCTTGGTGGGTTTCCTCCGGGTACTCCAGTTTCCTTCCAAAGACCTGCAGATTACACTAACTGGCGTTCCCCACATTGCCCGTAGTGTGTGAGTGAGTGTGTGTATGTGTGTGCACCCTTCCCTTAGACTCCAGGCCCTCCATGAACCTGTATACAGGATAAAGCGAGTGAGTAAAACAAGCCATGACTTTTATCCATCATTTTTATCCATTTATAGTTACAGTTAATGCTGTGAATTTCCATAAACATTGTTCTCAGCTTACGTCATAATAATAGCTATGAAAAGTCCTTCGCTCAACTACTTAAAAATAAAATGCAGCTTGTCATGTTTCTGAAAAATCACAAAGATGCAATGAGGTTTTCATGGAAAAGAAAATGTTTATTAATGACAATTAACACCTTGACCAATCAGAATTTCCTCCGTGTTTTCAGAATCTACTGGGCAGGAACAGAGACAGCTACGCGGTGGTGCGGTTATCTTAGTGGTGCGGTTCAGTCCGGTCAGCGGGCAGCTCTCGAGGTTCTGGCAGATGTTTCTCCAGCTGTTCTGTCCCAGAGGGAAATCCAGGAAGTGAGAGCTAACCTTTCAAGGGCACCGTCTGACTTATCCCAGGTTTGGGAAAAGACTGCCGGCACTTGCTCATCATCCTGCCTCCTTGTTGGTCTGACCGTCATGGCTGTCACTGTGGGCGGAGCCATGGTCTTGATCAAGCTGGGATTGGGCAAACATTTGCATGGTCGGGTTTGGCCCGGAATTCAGAAATGATTAAGGTTTGGGGTTTTGCATCAGAAATCCTTTTATCATAAAGTGCACAACATATTTTAAATCTTAGAAAAATATACTTGTGGACAAAAGAAGAATTGCACATATAAATTTCTGTTAAATGAACAAAGTTTGAAAGTTGATTTCATTCAAAAGGCTGTATTTGTCATCACCAGAAATTCCCAATTCAGATGACGTTGACAATTATGTGTGGCGCGGTGGCGGAGTGATTAGCACTGTTGCCTTGCACCTTCAGGGTCTGTGTACATGGAGTTTGCATGTTCTCCCCATGCTTGGTGGGTTTCCTCCGGGTACTCTGGTCCCCCCCCCCCCCCATGTCCCCAAAGACATGCAGATTAGGCTAATTGTGTGACTGTGCATGTAAATGTTGTAAAAATGGGAATGAATACAATGGTCATCATTGGCCTCCATGGTCCCTATTTGGACTACAGAGGTTCCTAGATGGATGGATGACCGTGATGTAACGTTAACATCACCCTACGATATCATCTGCCTCTTTTCATGTCCAGCTACAGGCATCAAACACCATTGAATTGTCCGATGACTTATTTTGTGTAACTCTGTTGATGACATCATTGAATTAGTCTGCCTTGTCTTGTCTTGGTGGTATGACTCTGGTGTCACAGCTGGACGTGATCAAATGGCCCAGACCCATTTCTCTTTTAAGGGAAACGATGAAGGATATAACAAACACCAGACTGACCACATAAAACACATTTTGAAAGATGTCACATGACACTCTCCCTGACAATTTAAGGGTTAAATGCTCCTACTGTATGTGACATTTTCTTAATTTCTTTTATATTCAGTTTGTTCAAGAAATGCAATGAGAACAGGTACATAATGAGACATTATATCATCATACTTGTTAAACAGGATGAAACTTACTTTTAGTAACCAAAAAATGGCTTTTTATTTAAATTCGCCAGTTCTGTCACATGTACTACCCAGACAAACCACCAGTTTGGATTGTCACATGACTGCACAGGATGTTTCTTATACAGTACTGTATGTCACTTAGGGACCTCGTGAGGATAAAGCTGAATACGGAACTTTCTAGAACATTTAAAGGGTTTGTGACACATGTATTCTTATAAGCTGTTAAAATTTGTGATTTAAGTACCAATTAAGTACTTCTCTACTTTTACCTTTCCATTGATCTCAAGGTATACAAAAGTAGGACTTAGATTTCGGGTTTCCATAACAATACAGATTTTTGTATAATTTCATTTTTACAGTGCTGCATTTCTTTTTCTTCTCTCTCCATGAGTATATCCATCCATTTTCTTCTACTAGATTCTCAAAAATGTATTATATTTGAATTCTGAATGATAAATCTGGAATAAATACACCTTGTTTGTTCTGCTTTTTTGTGGCAATAACGACTAAAAGGCTTTGGGAGAGGTTTTAAGAGCAGAGTATCTAATACTGTAAACTAAAATACACTGAGCCATCGAAAAATCCCACACACTCATGTGTATACGGTCCAAGTACCTAAGAGATCAATGTTAATGTCCCGTCCAAAGTGATTTAAATCACAAGCTCTTGATTGTGTCATTAATGAAGAAAACCTCTCCCACATCCAAGTGTATCAAAGTCTCTCAGGGTGACCAGACACGGACCAGACGTCCGTCTACATGTCTTTGTTATGGCTTTTTAGATAATGCTTGCTATATGATGCCCTTTAGTGAAAAAAAAGGAACACAGCTGACTCTACACCTGTCACCTGTGGATAAAGAAAAAAAGATATATAAAGAGAAGCAAAAGTCTGTGCACTTCATGTACATTTGATAGATCGAGTACCCATCTTGTTCTCTAACCACATGTCAGCTGGTGCCTGTTAGCCATCTGCAGTTGGCTTTTATAGTTATTTCATACACACACACACACACACACACACACACACACACACACACACACACACACACACACACACACACACACAAATAAACCTTCCAAGGCTTTTGTACAGGACAAGCTGCTGTGTCCTTGGGTACCAAAAAAAAAAAAAAAACGAGAATGTTCCAAAGAGAAAATATTGTCAAAATCTTATTCAGTAAAAGGAAAGTACAAGTTCAGCCAGTAGGAAAGAATAAAATCACCAGGAACTTGATTATTTTTGCATAATAGCGTACTGTAGCCAGGTGGCGTGGTGGCTTAGTGGTTTGCACGTTGTCGCCTCGGGGCTGTGTGCGTGGAGGGTGCATGTTCTTCCCGTGCTTGGTGGGTTTCCTTCAGGTACTCTGGTTTCCTCCCACAGTCCAAAGACATGTATATTAGGCCAATTGGCATTCCCAAAATTGCTGTTATGTGTGAATGAGAATGTAAATGTGTGTGTGTATGTCCTGTGATAGATTGGCACCCTATCAGGGTGTACCCGCTTTGTGCCCCCAAATCTAGGCTTTAGGATAGGCTCAAGCACCCCCTTCCCATCCCCCCCCGCAACCCTGAATACAGGATAAACTACTGTATTATAGACTAGTGAGTGAGCATGCTGTTATTCCTCTTATTCCACAGCGACTCACCGCTGATTATAATCATTTCCTTAGAAACACAATATGCACAGAATTTAGCTTCTCTTACTGTATGTGTCAAAACATGAGGTCACCTCTGTGAGGACTGTGATTAAGCGTTTGATGACACTTGAGACTCCTTTAATAAATAAATATCCTGACCAATCAGAACTCAGTCACAAGTAAAAGTTACATAAAAAGGTAATAACTTAAAAAGAGATACACTGTCTATACAACTTTATCCTGTGGATTGTGGGGGGCCTGGAGCTTATCACAAGAGATTTAGGGCACAAGGTGGGGTACACCCTGGACAGGGTGCCAATATAAACAAAAAAACAGGCAATTTGGGAACATTAATTAGTGTCATCTGCATATCTTTTGTACTGTGGGAGGAAACCCACCAAAAACGGGGAGAACATTCAAACTCCACACCCCTGACCCGAGGTGGGAATTGAACCCTCGACCCTGGAGGTGTGAGGTGACGGTGCTAACCAGGATGAGACCGCGCCGCCCAAGAAAAGGTTAAGTAAGAAACCAAAAAAGTGACTTGCTGGATTTGGCGCTGTTTGGACCTTTTAAATAGAATTCATAATTAAAGTTAAAATGTACACAAAGCAGACTGATGGATAAAATGCTAACTAAATATTTATGATATTTGTGCTTTACAATAATGAGAACTGGAATGGTAATGTTTATTACACCTCAAAAAAAAAAATCTCAAATCTTTTACTTTAATCATTTCTGAAATTCTTTCCACATCGTGTCTCGTGTTTCACACTTTGGCGTTTCACTGGAGTCTTTTTCAGACCTCCTCGACTTCAGCGTTGCTGCTTCAGGTTTTAAAGCAGCGGTGTGACCACGTGACCCTGAGCTGATGGAGCCGGCTGAACCTGAGGGCTTCAGGGTTTTATTCGGTGGTTTCGTGTGTGACGCCACGCACTGGCCTGTGAGATTAAACGCTCTTGTGCTTACAGCAATACAGAATTACCAAATCTTTCAGAAGTACCAGGGAACGTTTTTAAACCCTCATGATTATGTGTCGCAGAAAACTGCTGATGTGTCGACTTCAGCCAGAGCGTGCTAATCTGGAAACGCATGATGCGCTCGGCCGTTGGCTTTCCCATCCGCTACAGCAGTTTATTTTTCCCAAATGTGCACAAAATACCTTTATTATCCTTTTTTATCCCAGGTGTGTTAAGAGCTGACATTTTTCAGGTGTGTCGTCTCTCCATGATGATGTGTAGATGTTATAGCATATATAGCTTTTTTTTTTTACTTATTAATAAAATATGTTGAGCTTAATTCATATTTTAACAGCACATCTTATAAAACATTTGTTTTCTAGTCATGTTTAGACATTGAGACAGGTCTCCTGTGTGTGTGTGTGTGTGTGTGTGTGTGTGTGTGTGTGTGTGTCTGCAAAAAAACATTTCCTGTTTTTTGTCTGGCACTTTTCTCTATTTTTTTTTTTAATGAACTGGGGTTAAACCAAGCCATTAAAATGTTCCCCCAATTGTGACCTCATATAAGAAGAGTCTTGTTGCCCAGCTCTGCTGTTCTCTGGAAAGGCGTGGCTTAGCAGTCGCTCATTTAATAGACACTGAAACAGAGCATATTAAGGGAGAGTGAAATAGAGGGAGTGTGAGGTATAAGAAATGCATTATATGACGAGGGTATTTCAGCTGGGGCGTTAACGCACAAATGAGGGAGGTCTGAGGCCTTCGTTAACTTGTTAACATGAAATACTAAAATATGGGACCTTTAAGGGATTTTAATTAAGTACCATTAATATTACTTAATTAATTGCTTGCTTAATTACTTACTAATTAATGCAGTATCAAATAAATTTATATTGCATTTCCATTCAGAAAAGTATATATTTAATATTTTCATGGTTAACATTTTTACTCCTTATAAATATAAAAAGCTCCAAATCAATTGATTGGTAATGACATAGCAATCATATCAATCGATTGATCAATTAATAAAACCAATTTTCTGTGAATTATAACACTCATTGTCATGTTGTTATTTTGCTGATAGTTAAATCATAGTTTTATCCATTGATCATTACATTTCATAAAGTATCACACCACAAAACTAGTTCACTTACAACGATCATCCAGAACAGCTCCGCCCCTCTGCCACCAAAACTGGCCTGACCCATTGAGCGCACCGTCTCCATGATTTTTTTTTTTTTTTTAACAACGGGTGGGATGAGGCATTCTAGCGTAGCTCAAAAAAGATGAGCAGATATAAATCTCAAACTAGTTGTTTTTAACTGAAGGAACACCTTTGCATAATAAAGCTGTTGTCTTGCTTGTTTTTGAAAATCAAACTGGTCACTTAAATATGGCGTTACGTCCCAGTCTAGTGTCGGCCGAACAGCAAGAGAACGGTTCAGGGTTCTGTTATAAACTGTATGGAAATGGTGGAATATGGCAGAAAGAACTAGATCCAGTCATTAACTGATGGAATAATGAGGTTTGTATTGCTTTACACACACACACACACACACACACACACACATATACACACACACACACACACACAGAGCAGGAGAATCAGATTCAGGGTGGACCCAGGCCAGAATAATAAACTAAATGGTATTTACAGTTTATTGGTATTTATATTCAGTAGCTAGATTACCTGAAAAAAAAAAATACAAACAAAAATACATGTACCTTCCCTAACTCTCTAAACCAAAAACAGTGAAAAAAATTCTACTACTGGCGAGTGCACAAACATACAGTTCAATTATCTACAAATATATACAAAGAGCAACCAAAGCAATAATCAAAGTCAATGGGAGGCAAAAAGTCCCAACTGAAATATCAAAACGCCAGAATCACAATCTCTTTCCTCTTTCCCGCGTCTCTATGGTGGCGCTGGTTGATGACGTCACTCTCGGGGCGGAAGCGGCCGTGTGGAAGGTCAGGTAGACGCCGATGTGGGGAAACAGTCAGAAAACCTGGAGTGGAGTCTGGAGCGGCACGCGACCACGACACGAGACAAACACGCGCGCGCAACCAAGCATTTATACGAAGCAAAAAAAAAAAATTTTTTTTTTGCATTTTCATTCATTTGTTTTACTCAGTAGCGCGTATGATTACAAATGTAGCGAATTACAAAACTTCAAACAAAACATCAAGTAAAAGTAAAATTACAGATTTTAAAAACTACTTTAAAAAGTAGAAGTACTCACACACACACACACACACACACACACACAAAAACTACTCAATTACAGTAACGCGAGTAAACGTCATCCGTTACTTTCCACCTCTGCATATGATTGACAGGACCCAAGGTTTCTCAATAAAACATCGCCCAGAGCATCGCGCTACCTCTGCCAGCTCACTTTCTTCACCCAGGGCAGCCTGGTGCCGTGTCTTCATAAGTCTTTAATCGTGTTTAGGTTCAGCCAGTGTTCATGCTTTTATAAGAACTGTCATGAAAATAAAATAAAATGTAAAAATTGTGAAAATAAATATGGCAGATTTTACCACCTAGTCGACTTTAATACGACGTTTATAAATTCATAAAGCAAACTGTCTGAATAATTGAACACTTCCAAAGTGGTTATGCAACAGAAAACGTTTAAATCCCTCGCAGTTATGTGGAGAGATGAAACTGCTGATGGGTTGAGTTCACGCAGAGCATGCTAATCTGGAAATAGATGATGCGCTTGTTGGTTTTCTAACACACCACAACGTGCAGTAAAATACCTTTATTATTTTCATAATGTGTAGTGAAGAGGAAACCCTTAAAGTTTCGGGGAACATTTCATCATGATGTGCTCTGCTACATGGTGCTGTGTAACACCGGCCAACATAATAACAGCAAAGAAACATAATAAACCACAACCTGATACAAATCTGCAGCTGGTAATGTAATAAATTGCAGTTTTTTTTTTTTTTACATTTTTGGGGGAAATATATTGTTTGTGGGATTGTTACTTAAAAGCTAAAGATTCTACGATTGTGGCCTAAAATGGTAAGTTTTACATTAATTTCCTATTCATAAAATAAAACCTTCAATAGTGTAATAATCATTAGACATTAATATATCATCTGTTTTCAAAAGGCTTTATTGCTCTTTATATATATATATAATATAATAAAATTATAAAAAGTTTGATTAGAAAGTAAATAAATTGCGTGTAAAATTACATGAAAAGGGATGACTCATAAAAAGTAACAGAATAATGTATACTATATATAATACTATATATATATATATATATATATATATATATATATATATATATATATATATATATATAGTAATTCACATAATTTTCACATTATATATATAGTGAACAAATCAAGAAAAAACTAGCACTAAAAAAGTAATCATATCTTTATAAAATTATGTAAAAATAAACAAATCCTTAAAAAACATTCAAGTAAATGAATCATGTTTACAATTATGTGCAAAAGAATGAGTAATTCAAAGTTTATTTGAAAATTTATTAACCATAAATGAGTTATGTATACAACATTTGTAAACAGTACATTGAAAAATTAGAGTTTTCAAAAAAGCACTGAAAAAAAAAATTTTTAAATAGTATAAAACATTTTGTGTAAAATTAGTTGGAAAGAAGTTAATTGTGTAAAAAATAGAAGCCAATTAAAAAAGGAAAAATTAAATACATAATTTAAAATATATGTTTTTTTTTTAAAGAAATAAAGCATACAAACATATAAAAACCACGTGTACATAAGTCCACAATACTTTTCTGTTACTAGAAATTTTATAAGGAAAAAGCCTGCTTCAGAAGCACTTGTTTTCTTGCCAGAGGATCGACACTTATCATCCAGTTTATTATTAGTGGATGTTAAGCCCAACAGGGATAACCATTGAACGCGCTAGCTAGCTAGATATTTCATTGATCCCGAAGGAAATTCCAGATATCCAGCAGCCATACAGACATGGACACAAAGACTGCACAGAGGTTGGAGATTGCACATTGTATATCTTACAGGTGCATCTCAATAAATTAGAATATTATTGAAACATTTATTCATTTCAGTAATTCAATTAAAAAAGGGAAACTCATATATTATATAAATTCATTACATTGATATATATATATATATAGAGTTTATTTCTTAAAATGTTGATGATTATGGATTACAAAAAAATGAAAACCCAAAATTCAGCATCTCAGAAAATCCACACTGGACAGCTGAAGAGACCAGGTGATTTTTCTTCTTATTATTTTTAAAAAATCTTTAGTACTTTTCTGTGTTACTATAGACATCCTGTCAGCTCAGACAGGTCTGGGAATCCTCCTTTGATCTCTTTCACCAACAAGATGTTTCATGCCGACTCCCTGCTCACTGGATGCTTTTTTCCCCTTCATTCGGTTTTGTGTAAATTCTACAGAGTATTGTGTTTGAAAATCCCAGGAGATCATCAGTTCCTGCAATACTTAAACGGCATCCGGCACCAGCGAGATCAAACGTTTTCTTTATTCTTGACCTCTGATTTGAATACTGCATGATTGTCTGGGCGTGCAGGTGTTCCTAATAAAGTGGACGGTATGCATCTCCAAGTTCACTCTCCTTTCAAACAGCCATGTGAAGGTTCAGAAAGTGGTCATGGTTTTTTACGAGAACTGTCGTGTCACATTGTGGTTTCTGTCCGTGTCCTGACTTTGATGGATGAACGCTCACAAGCAGATGTACAATACAGCAGAAGAAGGATCTCCTCACTGATTTTAGTTTCCCCGTTTCCTCCTCTCTCACGCTCCAGTGCAGCAGATTTGCTGTAAAAGCCAGCATGGATTTGACACATCGCAGCTCCCACTGTGTGTGTGTGTGTGTATGTGTGTGTGTTATGGATAGAGAAAATGACTGAATGAACTGAAGATGAACTGAGCAGATATGTATCACAGTCAGCAGGGATAGAACAAAGTCTGACGGTGAAGGTCGTATTTTATATTCGGATTTATACTCAAACCTGTCGCAGCAGTTTGAATGTACATTTGCATATTTGCCTCTGAGCCACGACACGTCTTAGGCGTTCTGCTTTACGTACGTAGGTCTTTTCATTTGCCGTATTTTGTTGCGCTTTAATTTCTTACGATTCAAAACATTTCCACTTGCACGTCGGACATGGAGCTCCTTAGGCAAAGTAGCACTCGAGGGACGTCTTCATCACCAGCTTGTCCTTTTTGTTACTATTTAGTCCATCAAACAAAAAAGAATGAAGGGAAAACAAGACAATAAGATCTTCCCCTAATGTGACATCATAAGAGGGCTTGTTATAAAAATTAACTTGTCAATTATCAAAAGAAATAGCAAAATGTCAGGCCTTTAAATATATGCTATATCTGGAAGGAAGCTATTGAGGTTATTACGTCCTCTCTTAGGATGTTTGACGTGCAGAGTGTGGATATAATATATTTGTTTGCTAGGTCAGACATGGTAAAGGTCATAAAAAGCTTATTTAACGATTAAATTCCGAGTGGCATAGATCTGTGCTAGAACATTAGCCAGTGATTGATTGAGCGAGGCCTCAGTTGTCAAACTGTGCATTTGGGTCTTTAGATATGTGGAACCAAAATGATGAACCACAGTTTTGAGTATTTTATTTAATTTCTTTTGGATTTTCTCCCTAATTTAGTCGTGTCCAATTCCTCCCCGTCACTAGGGGGCTCCCACATTAAGGCTACTACTACCACTCAGCCAGCAGGGCCGAAGACTACCACGTGTTTCCTCCGAACCACGTGATGCCGCCCGACCTCTTTTCGAACTGCTCGCTCAAACACCCTTTGGGGTATCTGCTCCTTCCGCTCGCGCGAGCTCACAGTCACCCCTGATTGGCTGTAGAGCCGTGATTAATGTGGGAGGAGCACTAAGTACCTCTCATCCCTCCCCTCTGAGAGAGCTCGGCCAATCAGCTCTCTCTAGACCTCCGGCTGCGGGAGGAGACAGCATCACCCGGGAATCGAACTCGCGATCTCCGAATGATAGGGCGAGCACTTTACCACTGCGCCACCCGCAGGCCCAACACAGTTATGAGTATTTTTTAAATCCATATTTTTTCCCTGCGACCAGAACATGGGAATGACATCACAAAAATCTGAAATGCACAAAATGCTCATTGATGGAAAAACCTAGTCTTTCAGTACATTCAGGTCGTCAGCTGACCTGATTTTTGTGCACATAACATTGCTGATTTTCTAGACCTGACCAACAGAAGCAGCCCCAGATCAAAACACTACACCGACAGGCTCATACGGTAAACACTAGGCATGAGGGGTAGATCAATTCATGGGTAACTATGGGCTCATTTGACCACATGAACTTTTTCGATTGTTCCACCGTCCATTCTTTGCCCTCCCTGGCAAACTGAAGTCTTTGTTGATTAGTTGATTCTTAGGGCGAAACAGCTGTTTAGTTCCTCTAACTATCACTAATAAGCATAGCCATGAGTTCTACTGCTGTTTTTTATTTTATTTTTTATCTGTTTTTAAGATTTCACCAAACATTTAAAAGTGATCCCCAATCACGATCATAAAAATAAATGAATAAATAAATCAAAGAACATGATGGTTTGGACACTAGGTTTTAATAAAGTCTTTTACAGTTCTTAACTCAGTTTATTAGTTTCAGCAATCTCCTTAGTTGTTTTCTTTGCTTGATATAGGCCAATAATTTGATCCTTTTGAAACAGAGTAACATCTTTGCCACGCCCACAGGATATGCCTTCTGACATGGTTGTGTAAGAGATAAGAAGCTGCTCACTGCACCAATTAGGGTTAAAAAATTTGTTGCAGCTGAAGCAGATGAACCACTGCAGTAAATCTGCAGCACTTTGTTCTGAAACTGCAGCAGAGCAGCAACAACAGACAAGCGCGGGTTTCTTAGCAACAAGTAAATCCGCTAAAGTTAGTGATAACTTGAAAAGCTATTATGTTGATAATTAGCTTTTCAATGCTGCGATTAGCATAGTCAGTGTTGCAGTTTTAACCAAGGATTGTGTGTGTATTAACTCATCTAAAGCTCTGTTCGCAGTGTGAGCGGCCATGTTGGTTTGACTCTACTCTGTAAACGAGGACAGAGCTGCTAGCTTAAAAGACTACACCAAAGTTGAAATTTCAAGTTAAGGAGGTGATTTTGGGGAGTTTTACCAGATGTAGGCGGGGAATTTCAAGTTGCAAAAAAAAAAAAGGAAAACGGAAATAAGGCGGCAAACTGCTAATAGGAAAGGATAGGACATATCTACAATTTTGTTACTGTACAATAAAATTACTGTACGTATAAAGTGGAAATATGTAAAATGTATACAAATATAAGAATGTAAAAAGTAAGAACTGTATGAAGAAACAGCATAAAGTATGTGGAATGTGCAGACAGCAGCAGTACCCTGGTCAGGGAGTGTGAAATTGAATGATGAAGCATCATTTCAATAAATTGCATCATCAATGAAGTAGTGGTATTGTCTGTCTTTAAGTGCAGAAGTGCAGTAAAAGTCCACTTTTGTATGTAAACATAAGCAGAAATGAACAACATATATGTTTTCTGTACTTCAGTCCTGTGCAAATGTTCAAAGTGGTTGGTTTTGGTGTGTTCTAACAGACGTGTGAAGGAAACATACTCAAGTCCAATCTGTTGAGTCCTATGTGGTGTTGTGGTTGAGAGTCTGTATAGCCTGCGGGAAAAAGCCACTCCTCAGTCTCTCTGTGTTGGTCTTCAGGGAGTGGAACCACTTTCCTGTCCACAACAGAGAGAACGGTACATTGTTGGGGTGGTCCGGCACCGCTTGCTGTAGATTGAGTGCTGGTCAGGGAGCTTGGTAGGGAAGATGCGCTCTGCTGATCGCTCCACCCTTTAAAGAGCTCGTCTGTACTGCATCCGGGTGCTGTTCCCGAACCAGGTTTCCCATCAGGATGCTCTCTATGGTGCAGGACTAAAAGTTCTCAAAGTTCTTTAAAGCCTCTCAAATGTCTGAGGTGATAGAGACATTGACGGGCCTTTTTCGCCACGGTATTGATGTGGAAGAACTGTGACAGGTCTTGTGTGATGTTAACACCGAGGTATTTGAAGTTGTCCACTCTCTCCACTTGATCACTGGGGTCTGGTACTGTAGGTTGTTCCTCTGGCACCAGTTCCCCAGACCTCCTCCAGGTAGGCCGGATTCATTGTTTTCAAAGATCAGTCCAACCAAAACGGTGTCGTCAGCAAACTTGGTGGTGGAGTTGTTAGTGGCTACGCGGTGATGCGTGTACAATGAGTACAAGGGCTCGCAACACAACCGTGGGGGGCCCAAGTGCTGATGGAGGAGACATGTCTGCCCATCCTTCTTGCTTGAGATCTGCCAGTTAGGAAACTGGAAATCCACTGACATGTAGATCACTTAGGCAGAGTCCCTGTTGAGCGTTTCGGATGGTATGCAAACTGTAGTGGATCCAGTGTGTCCAGCATGGAGTTTCTTTGGAACATGAACAATGATAGACTCTTTAAAGCATGGTGGGATCACTGATTGGGATAAGGAGAGGTTGAATATTTCTGTGAACACAGGTGCTAGCTGGTCTGTGCAGTTTTTGAGGACTCGACCTGGGGTCCTGCTGCTTTCCTGGTGTTTACTCTCCTCACATCATGCTTGGAGATGATAAAAGCACTTCTTGTGTTGGCGTTCTCTTACTGTCTGCAGCCTTTAGCATGAACTTTAACATTAGCATTGTTAGCTGCAGCCTTGAATCGAGGATAGAAGGTGTTCCCCATATTCGTCATACTGGATGTTGGTGCTTTACAGTCAGTCAATTGTTCCTGCCACAGGCTCCTAGAGTCACTCTGTTGGAGCAGTAACTTTAGTTTCCTCCCGTAGTGCTGCTTCACCTCCTTCACCCCTTTTTGAACGTTGTCTGACGCGGTCTTGTACAAATTCATGTCATCTGGTGCAAAATGTCACCCACGTTATAGGCAGTGGCGCAAGATCTCAGAGCGTCGTGGATGGTCCTATCCACACATGGATTCTGATTAGGAAACATTCTGATGGCCGTTTTTTTTTTTTTTTTTGCATGGTGTCATCCGTTTCCTGATGAATCCCACAACTGCTTCTGTAAACCCGTTGATATCATCAGAGCTGCGTCCTGTAGAGAGGCCACCGACTGGTTCGTCATCCCCCTGAGCTGGAACTTTCTGCTTGAGCTTTTGTTTATATTTTGGCATGAGGAAGATGGCTGCGTGACCAATGTAAACGCCTGTCGAAGGTAAAAAGGACGACAATTGATAGTCAATAGTTCCAGGTTGGGTGTGCAGGGCCGTGTAAGAAGAAAAACGCTTGTGCTGTTGCACCAGCTTCTGTTCACCATTAAACACAAACCGCCTCCGCTTGACTACCCTGATTCCAGTGTTCTGTTCATACAGTGAACCGAGAAGAACTCGGCTGGCTGGATGGCGTGGTCCTGCACCGCTACGTTCAGCCTTGTCTCGGTGAGAAGGAGATTGCAGTCCAGAATGTCTCTATGGTACTTCAGCTTGGCCCTGAGGTAATCGAGCTTGTTTTCCAGAGACTGGATTTTGACGGCGACAGTGGCAAGGAAAAACTCAATGAGATGGCAATAGGAAGAAACCTCGAGAGGAACCAGCCTCAACAGGGAACCCATCCTCATCTGGGTGATAACGGATAACAGAACTTATACAACATCATGTGTGTTATGCAGCTGAAAGTTCAGTATACCAGAAGTTCTTTAAATTAACATGAAGTCCAGTTCAGCTCAGGGACGAGTCAGCAGGTGCAGAGGGCAGATGGGGCTCTGGATCACTGGGAGCTCAGGAGCAGCATGTGTAGCTCCAAACCATCATGAAGCAGAATCCAGCTGGAGCAGGTCCTTCTCTGGATGCCTCAGGATCCTCGCAGGGTTGACCTTGGTCTACTGAAGCTGGAACAATCTCCAGATGCCTCGGGATGGGTGGAGAAATAAAGAGCAGGTGAAAAGAATTAGCGTGGTTGCCAATCAGGATAGATGTACTGGAGTATCAGGTAAAGAAATTAATTATGTGTACGCCAGATTAAAGAGATGCGTCTTGAGTCTACTTTTAAACTGGGAAACTGTGTCTGAGCCCCGAACACTGTCAGGAAGGCTATTCCAAAGTTTTGGAGCTAAATATGAAAAAGCCCTACCTCCTTTTGTAGATTTTGATATTCTGGGAACTACCAGAAGTCCGGAGTTTTGAAAATCCAAGCCCCACTTCTCTCTCTCTCTAATTGCTTTATGACTGTGAACGTGCTGTTTTCCTTGCTGTCTGCAACCATTCCTTCTTTCGATTTAAAACACAAATAAGAGAAATTATGCAATTTCATAGAAAAGTGAGCAGGTGGTGATATTCCCACGTACTAGTACTACTGTCCACCCTACCGTGGTTATGTAACATGACGCCATGCTGAAATGTAGTGAAGTAAAAAGTATAGACTTTTGCTTTAGGATGTACTGTAGTGGAGTAAAAATAAAAAGTAACCTCTGATGAAACTTCTCAAGCAAAGTACAGATGTATGAAATACGCACTTTACTAAAACAATAAAGTAAACTTCCACTTCAGCTTATATGGAATACAATTGACCTGATAACTCGGCACAGGCTGGTCTTTTAAATGTAAACACGCCTCATGCCTCACTATGAAGAACACGGTCAAGATGGGCTGATGTCTGTTTCAGCCATGGCACAAAACGCATACTTCTTACTTAGGACGTAATTTTAGATCATGTTGCTATGGTTACCAGGATATTTCTTCATCCACCGTGACACCTTAATATAATCTACCTGTGCCGTGTGCTGCAGAGACGAGCCGTTACCATCACATAAACATGCAGATATGGGCGCTGAAACTGGAACAAACATCGTCACACGGAGTAAATAAATAAATAAATAAATAAATAAATGGAGAAGATTTTGCTTTCAAGGTCATTCTTGTGTTTCCTACATTAGGTGTTACTTGAAGCACTGCTTTGCATTAAGGCTAACACTTCCAGCTAACAAATGAGCTGCATGAGATGTTTATGAATCAGGGTCGGATATATTTCTCTGTCTTTAATGATGAACGGCGAACGGTTCTGCTCGTTCAGAGTGCATCAAAGCGGCCATTCTTTAACCTCCTTACACTACATGGATTCTTGGATTTATTTAAATTTTTTTTTCGCTTTCCCCCCTAACATTTCACACAGCTTATGATAATTGTTAGAGCAGAATAAATAAAACAGTGCAGTAAGGGCGTCCGGTGCGAATAATTGCCTAGGCTTGAGTTCCGTTAAATAAATAAGTTTAGCAGCTTAGCAGTTTCCATGGAAATGCTTGAAATACATGGAAAAATGCCCACACACACACACACACACACACACACACACACACACACACACACACACACACACACAGCAATTTTGGATGAATAAAAAATGATTTCCTTGTATTTGGATTCTTAGTAATTGTATTGTTCTGCTACAATAATTAATATTAAATGTAATATGTTTATTTAAAAACGAAAAGGGATAATTAAATAATTAAAGCTGCTTAATTGAGAGACTTTTATTTAAACAGTAATTTTACTACACTACACAACACTACATTTCACTACACCTAATTTCATTACACAACACTACACATCACTATTCACTACACTATACTTCACACCACTTCACTACACAACACTGCACCATGCAGCACACTACACTACACTGCACTACACAACACTACACTTCCCATTAATATAATTTACTACACAACACAGCACTACAATACACAAAAATACACCGCACTTCAAGGAACAATACTCAGTGCTACACTACAATATACAACACTACACTTTACTACACTACACTACACAGCAAAACACAAAACACTGCACAACACTACACAACACAGCACTACAATACTCAATGCTACAATACACAACACTACACTTTACTACACAACACAGCACTACAATACACAACACTACACTTTACTACACAACACAGCACTACAATACACAACACTACACTTAATTTCATTACACAACGCTTCACTACAAAACACTTCAGTACACAACATTGCACTACAATACACTACACAACACTGCACTTTGCTTCTATACACTTCACTACACTGCACAAAACTACACAACACTACACCATGCAGCACACTACACTATACAACACTACACCATGCAGCACACTTCCCTTTAATATAATTTACTACACAACACAACAGAAGAATACACAACACTACACTTTACTACACTACACTACACAGCAAAACACAAAACACTGCACAACACTACACAACACAGCACTACAATACTCAATGCTACAATACACAACACTACACTTTACTACACAACACAGCACTACAATACACAACACTACACTTTACTACACTACACAACACTACACTCCACAGCAAAACACAAAACACTACACAACACTACACTTAATTTCATTACACAACGCTTCACTACAAAACACTTCAGTACACAACATTGCACTACAATACACTACACAATACTACACTTTCCATCTATACACTTCACTACACTGCACAAAACTACACAACACTACACCATGCAGCACACTACACTATACAGCACTACACAACACTACACTTCCCTTTAATATAATTTACTAAACAACACAGCACTACAATACTCAATGCTACACTACAATACACAACACTACACTTTACTACACAACACAGCACTACAATACACAACACTACACTTTACTACACAACACAGCACTACAATACACAACACTACACTTTACTACACAACACAGCACTACAATACACAACACTACACTTTACTACACAACACAGCACTACAATACACAACACTACACTTTACTACACAACACAGCACTACAATACACAACACTACACTTTACTACACAACACAGCACTACAATACACAACACTACACTTTACTACACAACACAGCACTACAATACACAACACTACACTTTACTACACAACACAGCACTACAATACACAACACTACACTTTACTACACAACACAGCACTACAATACACAACACTACACTTTACTACACAACACAGCACTACAATACACAACACTACACTTTACTACACAACACAGCACTACAATACACAACACTACACTTTACTACACAACACAGCACTACAATACACAACACCACACTTTACTACACAACACAGCACTACAATACACAACACTACACTTTACTACACAACACAGCACTACAATACACAACACTACACTTTACTACACAACACAGCACTACAATACACAACACTACACTTTACTACACAACACAGCACTACAATACACAACACTACACTTTACTACACAACACAGCACTACAATACACAACACTACACTTTACTACACAACACAGCACTACAATACACAACACTACACTTTACTACACAACACAGCACTACAATACACAACACTACACTTTACTACACAACACAGCACTACAATACACAACACTACACTTTACTACACAACACAGCACTACAATACACAACACTACACTTTACTACACAACACAGCACTACAACACACAACACTACACTTTACTACACAACACAGCACTACAATACACAACACTACACTTTACTACACAACACAGCACTACAATACACAACACTACACTTTACTACACAACACAGCACTACAATACACAACACTACACTTTACTACACAACACAGCACTACAATACACAACACTACACTTTACTACACAACACAGCACTACAATACACAACACTACACTTTACTACACAACACAGCACTACAATACACAACACTACACTTTACTACACAACACAGCACTACAATACACAACACTACACTTTACTACACAACACAGCACTACAATACACAACACTACACTTTACTACACAACACAGCACTACAATACACAACACTACACTTTACTACACTACACTACACTACACAGCAAAACACAAAACACTACACAACACTACACTTAATTTCATTACACAACGCTTCACTACAAAACACTTCAGTACACAACATTGCACTACAATACACTACACAACACTACACTTTCCTTCTATACACTTCACTACACTGCACAAAACTACACAACACTACACCATGCAGCACACTACACTATACAGCACTACACAACACTACACTTCCCTTTAATATAATTTACTACACAACACAGCACTACAATACGCAATGCTACACTACAGTACACAACACTACACTTTACTACACAACAAAACACAAAACACTACACCACGCTTAACTACACTACGCTACAATAAACAACATGACCCTTGTCTTGAAGCTTGCCGTGTTATTCCGTTACACTGCACTTACCTGACGACTTCATGCACAGCTTCTTGTCTGACATGTAAACGCTTGTACCTTGTGCGCCGCGCTCCATAAACTAGCATGTGGGTGTTAGCTCTACACCTGAGTGTTTGATGTTGTTTCAGCAAAACCTCAATATGTGTGAGAAGCACCGGAAAGAGGAACACGAGCGATAGAAATGTTTGCATGTTATTACAGATTGTTTAAGCTCATAAATAAACACAGCGCTGTAAAACGCCTCGGGTTCTTTAAGCTGGCTGTTAAATGGGATGCCATTAAAATGCACTTTAAACCCCAAATACCAAACGTACCATGTGATCTAATCCTAATTAGTGCAGTTTAATAACCGCAGCAACGGAACATTTGCAATAAACACAGTTTGAAATGAAATTTGATGCATACTTGCTATAAATTAGTGGGGGGGGGGGAAAGAATTATATCTATGCACAAATTATGATTTTCAAACAGCTCGTTCACTGTGACTTGTACAGCGGTTGCTCAGATTTAAAAACATGACCACTGATTTGGTGACGATTTCTGTAAGGAGACGCTTACATGGGAGGAGTCTCCAGTGTCTGGGTTTTCTAACAGTCAAAGGTAAAGCTGTAACTTTACACTTTACACTCCGTTGTGTCTTTGTAACATGAAAAGCTGTGTGTGTGTGTGTGTGTGTCTGTGTGTGTGTGTGTGTGTGTGTGTGTGTCTGTGTGTGTGGTTCTTTTTTATTAACTATAAAAATATGAAGTAAAAGGGATAGTTTGAGGAGCATACAGTACATCTAAGGACACTTGGTTGTTAGAAGTTTCTGCTCTGCACACCGTCCTTGAAGTTTGTCAGCTGGAATGTGAGGAATCTCAACATACTGTAAGTAACCCTTGTTCCGTTCAAAACTGCATTCCAAAGTACAGCTGAGACACATATAAAGATTCTGTAGTCCCACTGAGCTAAACTGAGTTGGGATCTTTTCAAAATCGCGCCGTATTTACTACAAATTTTGCCCTTTCCTTTCTTCAGCACTAGCTGTATGGGAACTAGTCAAAATACATGAAATACACGGTAACTTTAAAACTCTGATTTAACTTAAGCTTCGTATTAGAAAGTTAGAACAGTATCTATCTCGTTTCACAGACGTCTCATGATGTTCAATTTAACAAACATCAAAAAGGACAAGTTGCTGTGATGTAAGAGGAATAAAGCGCTTTGGTAAGAGTTTAAAGTTAAAGGAAAACAGTCACATTCTAGACACCGTTTAATCGCACTGTGCAGTTTGCTAATTATTTTCCTATTAAAGCACGACATGAAGGGTTCTTTTTTTTTGCTTCATTTTTCTAAAGAACCACAAAGAAACTGAAACGTATTCAATTCTTTAAAGTTATAATTAAGTAGCAGAGACTAAATCTTTCACATGTTAGCAATGGCTCCTGAATACAAATACGCCATTATGCATTTGAAAATTAAATAGACATTAGATTCAATTATTATTGACTACATACCTATTAAATTAGACATTCACTATATTACAGTGGAACCTTGGATTACGAGCATAATTTGTTCCGGAAACGGGCTCGTATTCCAAAAAAAAACTCGTAAACCAAATAGACTTTTCCCATAAGAAATAATGAAAACTCAAATTATTCGTTCTACAGCCCAAAACAATAAATACATAAAAATTATTAATATAACATATAAAGTACAAATAAAACAAATTAACCTGCACTTAACATAAAAAAAGTAAACATAAATCCAGACAGTTAAGTGTTTCCGTTTGTGTGCGCAAGCGCCGTGTATTTGTATGTGTGTGTGTGTGTGTGTGTATGTGTGTGAAATTAGCCCCTCGCCTCATGCATCCACCACACCTCGTTTTATAAGTTTCACAACTAACATATAAAATGCAAACACTGTTTTAACGGGGGGAAAAAGAAATCTCTCTAATGATACTCGCGTGAACATACTAACAGAATCACTGCTGTAACGTCAAAAATTAAAAATAACAAATGAACCAGCACCTTACCTTTGAAAAGAATTGCGACAGAGCTGAGTTTTCTGTGTAAATAAAGCGTGTCTGTGCAGCTGGGGAGTGTGTGTGTGTGTGTGTGTGTCTGTCTGTGTCCGCATCAAATTACGTGCGCGCGCACACACGAAGTACGTGTGTGTGTGTGTAAAAAGTGTGTCGGTGTGTGTGTGTGTGTGTGTCGGTGTGTGTGGAGCACAGTATCAAATTACGCGCGCGCACACAGAAGAGCGACAGAGAAGTCGATTATATCATAAGAGACGAGCACTAAGACGCAGCAGGGGACTCTTATTTTGACACAGGGGACGCAGCAGGGAGACGATTACCCATAATTCCCGCAGTGCAAGAGAGAGAAAAATCATTGGCTCAGTTGCCGCTCGGTGTCAAAATAAGAGTCGCATGCGTGATACATGATACTCGGCGCTCATAAACTAATACTTGCTCGGTTTCCGATTAAAAAATTATTAAAAATCTTTGCTCGGTTTGTGGAACATTTCGTAAACCACGTTACTCGCAATCCGAGGTTCCACTGTATTTACTCAAACACCTAAATATCAATACATCAGATAAAACGATTGTAAATGTTAAACATGAATTATTCACTCACTCAGTGAAAAAAAAAAGGAAAAATATTTGAAAGCACAGCCTTAAATACCATAAAACAGCAGGGGTTTTTTTTTTTTTGGTTGTTTATTCTATGAGAAGCCTCAGAGGTGGATATTTTCAGTAAACTCCTGCTCAACCAGGTTTCGTCAGGATTGTATCTAGGGGAATTAAAGTAAAATGCTACACTAAGCAAAACATCTGATCTGAAATCACAGTGAGGACGAGGAGGAGGAGGAGGAGGAGGAGGAGGAGGAGTGTGTTAATATAAGTGGAATTTTAATAACACACCAAAAGTGCTATATTTGCATAGTTTCCTTTCGGTCATGGCTGTGCTTAATCATCTCTACATAATGAAACAGTCGTAAGTGAAAAGAATACATCATAAACCGACCCTGCTTGCTTAAACATGGTGCCCAGCCAGGCCCAGACGTCTGTAGGTTCAAATCTCAGAATGCTCAAAGATTTAGGGTTCGTTAAGTGGGAGATGATTCGCTGTATTTTGTTTACATCATTGCTTTAATGATGCAGTTGCTAAATCCTTCTCCTTGAGGAATCTGCTGCAAAGTATCTGTTGCACAGTTACAGGTTCTTATTGTTCGTTAAGAGTTCCTGAGAAGAGCATGGTAAAGCTGAGATCTTTCTAACTGAAAGAGAATGAAAGAGCATGTTTAATGCGAAGCTCACTTTAACATTTAATTTTGCTCTTTGTGCTGTTAGGTGTTTTGGGAAAATCCACCTTATAACCCTTTCATACATACAGGAGCCAGATGCCAAATCTAGCCTAGAGCGATTTTGACAAGAAAATTGCCGTACTCCTGGAGATTTCCTGGGACTCCTGGGCTCTCTCCCCAAGCCTCTCTTCAATTTCGCCAATCTCTGCAAAGAGCTACAGAATTATTACAGACCTTTTCACATGAAAAAAAAAAAAAAAAAAATCAATACATTTCGCTCCTAGTGCTCTCCCGGCTCTTGTAAACTCGCTCCGGCGGCGCTCCTGCGCACGCCCCAAAGTCACTGGGCTCTACTGGTTCTCGTGGACGCAGCATAGCGACAGCGAGATTGAGGAGATTGAAGAGAAGTCCTACGGGTTCAGCGAGAAAGAGTTCTCTCTACAAGATTGAGGAGAATGAGGAGAGCATTGCGAAGTGATCTACATAATCCAGGAGAGAGTTAGCGAGATCAAGGAAAGTGTTGGCAATAAGCCCCTTCAGGGGCCAGGGGGCACATGCAGTGCTTGCATCATGCTCTCACGCCTCGCTCAAGACACTCTCGCCAACCTTTCCTTATAGTTACAGGCTTCTCATCGAGCACTCGTTCTCGTGTGAGTGCGCATCAATTCTCGCTGTGCCCAAAATTACGATATTGCCAGATATTTCTTGTTTTCACCGTACACTCACAGAGAACTGCTTGTTCTCATCAAAGATCTTCTCAAATCCATGTTCCCATGATGTAACACCTTTCCTAGGACACAACTATGAATGACCATTCTCTCTCCAGAATCACTCTCTATGAGACTTTTAGTCCTGTACAGTATATACGAAAAAAAAAGGCTTTAATGTTGAGACATTGTTTAGGGAAAAAAAAAAAAAAAAGAAGTTTCTTTTTTTCTTTATACAAGCATTGACGGTTATATAATTATATTCAATCTATTTTGACATTTATTTCCAATGAGAAAGCCAGAGGCGATGATGGCAAGGAAAATCTCCCTGAGACAACATGAGAAAAAGAAAAAAGAAAAAAAAAAAAGACGCAAAAGAGAACCTCTTCACTTTAGTGCAATTAGAAATATTTCCCCTCTATTGTCTGTTGTCTCCTGTTGTGGCCTTCACTATTCGAGGTACCAAGAAATAGCTTGCACCTTTTGCCCAAAGCAGGCGTGGTGGATCGTAGGATAATAGCAGCTAACTCGGGTACTGTGCTGTGAGACCCGTCAGTACCTTCTAGGTCAGTAGTAATATTTTAGAATCAATAAAAAATGACTGGGAGCAAATGCAGTGTGGATAAGGTCAATATTCTCATAATATCAGGTTCTAGTCACTATTTATTTAAACAACCAGTGGACAATGCAGATAATGCAACTTCATTGTGTTTGTGAAAAATATTTCTGTGATTAAATAATAATAATAATAATAATAGGCTGGAATCTTTAAAAAACAACCTACAGTTTTACTGTTTTACTGCCTTTACAGCAGCTGTACTGTACATTCCCATACCTTCAGGGTCAGGGTTCAAATGTCACCTCCATTCAGAGTTTGCGTGTTACCCCTGTGCTTGGTGGGTTTCCTCTGGGTGCTCCAGTTTCCTCCTACAGTCCCAAGATGTGCAGAATAGGTTAATTGCCATTTCTAAATTCTCTCTAGTGTATGATTGGGTGTACAAGCCTTTGGCCTGTAATGGGTTGCCACCCTCTACCCAGGTGTACCCTGTCTTGTGCCGTAAGCTACATGGGACAGGCTCCAAGCCCCCAGCAACCTCGCAGAGGGTAAGTGATAATATTAGAAAATGTATTATAATGAGGGATAATTAACAATGACCATGATGATCCTTCTCTTGACTTAAACTTACAGTAATATATGGATTGTTATTGATTATTGTCACTATGAGGAAATATGCTTTTATATATGAACGATGCCCCAGGAAGGAAGCGAGGTGTTGATTAGCCATCTGGAGCTGGGATTTGATAGCGTGATGATTCAGGATTGCCAGATGCATAGCAAAGCTGCGGGAAAGCGTTAGCCTCTTTTTTTATTTCCAGAAAACTGAAACGTGTGGCATTAATTAGCAGAGCTGTGAGCGCTAATCAACGGGACTCTATTCAGGCTAATCTAGACCAAACACACACGGCTCTTTGCCTCCTCGCGCTCACTCGTCTTATCTCATTCAGAGTCACCCCGCACATCTGTTTTCATATCGCACACTTCATCTGGAGAGGCTCAGGGACTGCGGCGGCGGAGGATTTACGAGCGCTGACGACCAGAGGCAGCCGCGTGGGTTTCTTTCCCCCCAAAAGCCACTTACGTAAATTTGCTTAACACGCAGAGTCAGAACTGCACATGTGATGGAGGGGGTTCATAAGCAGGATTGCAGTTTTTTTTTTTTTCCTTTGAGCAGTTTCAGAAACAAGATCTTTTCTAAACATTATTGAGAACATTAGAGTTATTCATTCACTTTCAAAAGCATGAAAGAAACGCCTGATGTGTGACTTTGGTCAAATTCCATATTAAAATACAAGCCATTTTCTTTTCTTTTTCTTTCTTTCTTTCTTTCTTTCTTTCTTTCTACTGTACTTAACTTTTTTCTTGAAAATTATCAAACACTTTTTAACAGAATAAAGGAAAGAAAGGAAAACCAATTCTGTAAATGTAAAACATAGAATAGGATCAAAGAGCAATAAACAAAAAAAAAATTGCGAAGATCAGAAATAATGTCGAGAGAAAAAAAAAAACAGACAGAAACAACCTTGAGCTTGAATGTTTCTAGTATCAACCCTAACTATTTTTCTGTTGTACATTATTATACTTATTAAGGTATTAAGTACTACCCCTACTGTTGATTTTAATAATTATAAAGTTTTGCCACTGCAGGAAACCCAGCAACACATTACAAGTCTAAAAAAAAAACTACAATCTTCCAGGAGCTCGTGTCCTTTCTCTTTGTTTTGCTGTGTGAATTGAGCCTGGTTACAAAAGTGAACATTAGTTCTGATGGAGCAATCAGCAATCGTGTCCTGATGAGCCGCAGAACTGGTTCGGTTAATGATGTCGTTCCTTGCCTTCTGTCCCCTTTAATTACTCGGTTAATTGTTATCATCCGCGGAAGCGCCCTAAAATTCATCAGAGCAAACCGAGTCGTCTGGCTGAAGAATAATCCTGAAGGTAAAATGTATTCTTGGAGGAATGCCTTAAGGAAAAAAAACACACACACAATATAATGGAACCTTATATAACGACTCATTCAGAGGATGGCAGATGCTCTACATAATCATGATTTCAAAAATTGGCTGAAGGGGTGAAGTTTTCTGTAGGGAGAGATTATTTAGACATTTATGAAAGGAGTCTCCGGTGTCAGCGCCTGGTGAGCAATCAGAGGTGAAGCTGTAAGCTTACATTGTCTATCATCAGGACAGAGGAGTTTACACTTACACTAACACCACAAGATGGGTGTTTTTTTTTCTTTTCACTTTATTGAGGGAATGAATGTTTGAAGCTGCCAGCACTTACGTGTATTATATGTTCTGTAATATTATGCCTTTTTTTTTTTTGTAGTTAATAAATATAAAGTTTGGTAAACTGCTCTTGTAAGAAAATAATCCACCTTGGCATGCTAACAATAACTCTACTTTTATCACATGACCACATCATTGACTATTTTCCTATAAGTTTATGACACAGAATGATTTATATATCTTTATATATATACAGTGGAACCTCGGATTGCGAATAACTTGGTGTACAAGTGTTCCGCAAGACAAGCAAAGATTTTTAAATAAATTTTGATTTGAAAAATGAGCATGTCTTGGTTTACGAGTGCCGAGTTTTTTTGACACCGACACACACACACACACACACACACACACACACACACACACACACACACACACACACACACTCTCTCGCCTTTACATCCCCCCTCCCCGGCTTCACACAGACACACACACTCTGCTCTAAACAGAAACTCTGCTCTGTCGCGATTCTTTTCAAAGGTAAGGTGCTGGTTCATTTATCTGTTGGGATTTTTAAAAAACTTTTTTAAAAGGTAAAGTGCAAGTTAATTTGTTTTATGTCTACTTTATATATTGTATTAATTATTTTTCTGTATTTATTTTTTTGGGCCGTGGAACAAATTATTTGAGTTTTCATTATTTCTTATGGGCAGGTTTGGTTTATGAGTGTTTTGGAATACGAGCTTGCTTCCGGAACGATTTATGCTCGTAATCCAAGGTTCCACTGTATATATAGTTCTGTGCAAAAGTCTTGATCCCCCTTATTTCTTCATATTTTGCTCCCAAAGCTCTAAAATGTCGTGTTTTTAATGTAGTTTTGAGGAACTTTTTTATCTCTCATTTTCAGTCCAGTCCCTGTACCTGAGCTGTTTCAGAGGAATATTTTCTTTATTTGTTAAATGTGACCTATGAAGCATTTAAACATAAAAATATGACAAACAGATGCAGATGATGAGAAATGAACAGGTGGTGATTAGTAAACTGCTGATGCTGAATGCTGAGTGTTTGGAACAGACAAGAGGGGAAACGAGGTCGCTGCTGAGATTGCTACATAAACAGTTTTTAAATTTTATCTTTAGGTACTTTGCAGCCTGTCACAGTTGGTATTTAATTAAATCTAAATCATTTAATTTCATTCAATATGAAGGAATTAGTGGCAGGTCAAGCCTTTTGCACAGGACTGTAAATAAACAGTTAAAATAAGTAAAATACTATAAAGCACTGTGAGTTACTTTTTATGAGTTTATGAGTTTCATAGGAGCATCTCAGACATTAAAATCAATAAGCCCAGGCTGTTTATAAAGATTTCGCCAAAGAAGCCCTTGCTGAGAAAAAAAAGTATTATTGTGTCCGAAGACAGAATTATTTGTTATTGTCAGACGACTCTGATCGACATCAATTTTCATAGCAATGAATTTTATTTTAAAGAATCATCCTGAATCCCTGATGCTTTGCTGCTAGTAGGTCAGTGTAGAGTGAGAGTTTTATGGCATTCTATGAAGTAGCCGGTTGTTTTAGATTAAAGCCTGGTTGCCTCAACTAGGAGGTTACAGTTCAGTCAATCCTTTAATACGATAACAAAACCAAACACAAATACAAATCAATCCATGTTTCTCAGCAAGCAGTTCAGGCTCTGGATTTCACTGACATCTAAATTGAGACTTTCTCAGTTCTGTGCAAATTCAGTACATTTAAATAAAATTATACCAAAATCTGAAAATATTACCCCATGACACAAATCTATTTTACATGGCTGTTATTGTCATGGGTGTCAATAATTATGGAATCGACCATGTTTCTAGACAGTAGCTGGAAACTGCTGAATGTGTCCCGGCCTGTGATGACATTAATCTGTTTTATGTGTGTGTGACTTGCAGTTATAAGGTTTTCAAGCACTCTAGTTTAACATGATTTGGGTTTATTTGCTGTATAAATAAAATTCACTTCCTGGAATTCCACAGGGTCTCTTAGAGACGAGACCGAGATTTAGAAACGCGTGAAGAGACACGGACGATCCGGGGTGCTGTTAGGAATTTGTCAGCGATGTGGACGATCATGTCTCTACTTCGCTACCGAATATCACCCGGAGGGTATAATATCCCTGTCACACACTGATGGGTGGAAATGACACATGATGATGGTTTTAGGAAATATTTTTTTCCTTGACAGATATATTTGAGAGCATCCTTTCCATGTATCGAAGCAAAACATGACATTTCCCATTATTTAGTAAAATATACCGGAGCGTTTCAGTGCATTTCTTTACTTAATTACAATATTTTTTTAAATTGTGTGACAGTTTTTGTTAAAAAATAGTCAGCGCTGCATTATAAAACCATGCGGAATAACTATTAAGGAAGATTTATCTTATCTCATTAAACAGCAGTCTTACTGCGCTGGCAATAATAATAATAATAATCATAATAATAATAATAATCATGCCCCCCTGTGATGTCACACAAAAAATACGACACAACCGATTTCCACAGGAATAATAAACCAATCAATAATAATAATAATAATAATAATAATAATAAAAACAGAAACACTAAATACAGCACAAATAATAAAAAGCACAATTTGTGTTAACTAAAAAAAAATCTTTTCTCCTTTTCTCACATTAATGATAGTTTCTGTAAGCGATCATTCCCTCACCAGCCATCTCACTGGCTTTTGTTCTATTTCTCTTAAAAACAAGGCAGATTTACCCATTATTGATAAACTGCAAAAAAGAATAACCTCCTTTTTTCCTGATAATTTCAGGAAGAAAAAAAAAGGTTACACCTTCTGATATTCGGAGACCCCTTCTGTGAAAACTTCAGACTTCAAAACAGCAAACTTCATCACGTGAAAGATCGATTTAAAAGTATCTTAACTTTTTTTAAGGGTTTTTGTGGTTGTAAAATGGTTTCGCCTGAAACATGAAGGATTCTTATGAACTTAAATAGGTTCTGATTGGTTCTGATTGGAGGTTTAAAGGTCCTAAATGCTCTATGTTGAGGATTTTTATGCTAATAAAATATTTATTGTTCCTACAGAAATTATGCTATTTATTATTATTTTTAAAAAAATTTAAAAAATATTATAAATGTTCTACTTGGCAGGGTTCTTATGCTTCTGAAAGAGTAGAAGGCTTAAATATTTCATTCTCCTCATAGGGTTGCAGGCTGTTATGTCACATAAAGGGTTTACTTGGGAAAGTTAGTGTTTGTATGCTCCTAAAATATTCTAGATATGGAGGCTTAGGAGGTCGTATGCTCCTCAAAGGGTTTAAAATTCATATAAACCATTATAATTTGAGATCTTCCTAAATGTTTTAAACCGGAGTGTGTAAAGTGTTCTTACTGTATGCTCAGAAAAGGGTTTTACGTACAGTAGGGGTCTAAAAGTCCTGATTGCTTCAAAAAGGTTTCCTTCTTAGGGGACTTCAAAGGGTTCCTTTGCTCCTTAAAGCGTTCTCATGCATGTTCTCCAAACGTTCTCCTAAAAGGGCTCTACTTCATGGAGTTGTTATTTTTATAGTCTAGACCGGGTCCTAACAGCTCTTACTCTCCTCATAGTGTTTCTTTTTTTTTTTTCTTGGAGGACAAAGTCTTCTCATTCTTTTGAAAAAGTTCTAAACGTGCTTTTGTCGCTAAATGCAATAAATGTTCTTTAATGTCGCAAAAATGCTTTAAATGAAATGACAAACAGTGTTTCATGTGTATACGAGGGTTTTCCTTGGACGTGCTCTTCCTTTAGAATATTTTCTAACGTTGTAACACCGGAAGCACATCTTCAAGAAAGGAAAGTATTTTCACAGAGTTTTATAGATTTATTTACCGTTGGTTGTGATTAGCAAAGTGACAACAAGTCGATGGGAAAAACAGTGTGTTTAACAACGATCGGATGTGTTTCCTAAGTGTTTATTTTCAGCCTCAGATTGAAAACACGGCAATAGTAAACAAACAAACAAACAAACAAACAAACATGTAAAGTGAAATTAATATGTGAAATTTATCACGATGAATGAAATATTAATGGTGCAGAATTAAAAAGTTGTTGTTATTCACTCATGTTGGACCTTCATGGTTTTTAATTAAACAGCTGTATATTTTCAAAACAACAAATCAGATCTTTGAGTCCTTTACAGGAGAAAAAGATCCGTTTTCCTCATTTACTTTCGCCGTACTTTACAGATTTTCCCCTCGTTTTATGTAACTCTGTTTTTAGCAATTTATTTCAACTCATCAATACTCATTTCCATTTTGACCAGCACGTATTTCTCACCATTGATTCCGACATTGTTAGAAAACAGAAACATGTTGGTGGCAAAAACTTTAAAGTTCGTTTCAGAAAGAAGAAATGACAAAAGGACGGCCTTGGAAGAGGACGAGCGAAGATCGAGTGGAGGGTAAAAAAAACGGCAGCGTAAGCAAAAAAACATACACACGCGCACACACGCGCACACACACACACACACACACACACACACACACACAGCCCTGTGTTCATACAAGCAAGCGACAAGGTTAACACACGCTGTCATCATTCATCAGTGCAGTAGTGAATAAATCTCCTGCTCAGCGTTATTAGGCTCTAATTATAAAGGAAGCTGAAATGTGAACAGGATCCTTTATGACGTAGAATCAACGGTCCTGTGCAAAAGTCTTGAGCCCCCCCCCCCCCCAGCCATTTCCTCATATTAAATTAAATGATGTAGATCAAATGAAAGAAATGGGATTGCAAAGTGCCGAAAAACACAATTTAAAAACTGGACGTTTATGTACCAACCTCAGCAGCGACCTCATTTCCCCTCTCGTCTGTTCCAGCCACCAGCAGTATGACTGTCCTGATCATCGGCCTGATCGTCCGTCAGCAGGTACAGGGACAGGACTGAGTGCGAGAACTATTCCTCAAGATTGCATTAAACATACAAGAAAGTCTGGAGCAAAATATGAAGGAATAGGGGGGTCAAGACTTTTGCACAGAACTGTATAAAGGTTTTAGATAAACTCTCTCATTATTATTATTATTATTATTATTATTATTTGTTTTTTTTTTTGTTTACTTTAACATCAATTAAACATGAATTTGTTTTCAGGGTTGTTTTTTTTTTTTGGCACAACAGAAAACGTACTGAAAGGAAAAAAAAGAAAAAACAAACAAACAAACAAACAAACAAACAAACAAGATAATTAAAAGAAAGGAATCTCTGGTGTAGTTTTCATATACAAAGTCAATATTATTGTAATGCATTATGACAAGCCTAATAACCCTGTTACTTATGTGTTTAAATATAAAGTTAATTAGATTTTGTTTTAATATAATTAAAACATATTATTATATTCAAGTTTGTTTTTCACCTCAATTGGCTTAAAACAGAAACCAGGCCCGGGGTGTTTACAGAGCCAAATATAATTTGCATTAATTTAGTGAACACTCAAATGAATTTTATAATAAACTTAAAGGACATGATGTCGCTCGGTCGCTTGCTCGTGTAAACGCAGGGAGAAACGTTTTACAGTGTAAAGAAGGCAAAAAAAAACAACAATAAAGTTCATTCAACAGTGTCGACACCCGAATGTCATGCACACGTCTTAGTCCCATAGGTAAGTATGTACACGCACACACGCACGCACACAAACACACACACACACACGCACGCAAACACACACACACACACACACACAGACGTTGGTTTGCAGTCAGTGTTCGAGACCCTCCGTGTTCATGCTGAGGATGTAAACAAACGAGACTGCGTGTTCAACCAACGAGAAATCCCGTCCGGAGATCCGTCGCAAAGCCGACGTCCTGCCCGTACGCGAGATTGTTAAATAGCATCGGACAAGTCTGACTGGGAAAAAACGAAACAGAGCGCGAATTAAATCCCTTCTTTTTAATTCTACTGATGATGAAGAAGATCACGGAGGAAAATCCAGGAGATGATCTCCCCGTTCCTGACTCATTAGTCTCGCGTTTGATTCCCAATCGTTTATTCCTGCTGGATAAAAACGGACGAGAACAAAATGCACAAAAGGCACCGCTGAAGCCTTCCATGTCCCTGTCCCTGTCCATGTCCACGCTGCCCTTCAGAGGTCCATCATCACAGAGGTGTAGTGGAGAAGCTCCTAAAAAAAAAAAAAAAACCAGCAGGCGATTAAAAGAAATGTGTTTTTAAAATTTTTTTTTGTCCTTGTTGTTGCAAAAAATCTGTCTCGAGCATTATAATACAAAATGCTGTCACAGCAAGGGATTCTGGGAAATGACGACTCGCTGTCTCTCTCTCTCTCTCTCTCGATCGCTCCTCTGATACAATCCTGCAATCCGAACGAAAGGGAAAGGCCGAAGTGCGATGCGATGCGATGCGATGCGGTGGATATTCTTTACAGGAACCCTGTTGAAATCGATAAACTGGAGATAGAAGTCTGGCTAGTGGATTGTGGGAATGTCTCCGATCCAGGCTCGAGGCAGCGGTCTGGGACACACGTATTCATTCTGGAAAGGAAAAGAAACAAGAAGAAGAGGAAAAAAAAAAAAAAAAGCTGATTAGCACGACACAAAGCACCTTGTGTTTCCCAACAGCACCACACTCCTGTAGCGAACAGAGCAATTAATTACGCTAAGGTTAATTACCGTGTCAAAGTCTCAAAGTGCAAGCATGCATGGTCGCTTTTGATAAAACAGAGGATGGTGTACGAGTGAAATGGACACCTAAGGAGAAGCGCGGTACATCGCCATGCGAGTCTGAGATTCCTCTCGGAAATCATAATTAAAATGCAGGTGAACGAATGAAAGCCGTTCGATCTGGGCAGAGTGACCTTGCCTTGCCTTGCGAACGCTTTATCTTAAATAGATTACATAAAAACTGGCCTGAATACCAATTTGGAGTATGGACCAAAAAAAAAAAAAAAAAAAGTCTCTCTCAATTACCCCGGAGCTCAGCACAGGATTTCTACATTATTGGATGTAATGGAGAGTCCTCTTTTCTTCCTTCCCTGATATTCCTGTAATCATTTCATCCCAGGTGCAATAAGGAACAAGCTGCACTTTAAGCATGAATTTAAATTCCCCTTCCATTAACGTTCACTGGAAAGACTTTCTATAAGCCTGGTATTTACACCTCATTCCATATGCGCTGCGAACACGTGACTGAGAACACTTTTGCAGGACAAAGAAGGTCGAGCGTTAAGACTGGAACATGTTGCCTTGCTCATGTGGTCCTGCATGATGCAATCACCACCATCATCCTTTCATCATCATCATCATCATCATCATCATCATCATACTGGTCCGAGCCTCAGTTCAAGACTGATTTTAAATGAACGTAAGATCAATTCAAGGTCATAAAAAAAATAGAACTTTTTAAAAGACAACTAGTTGGATTCATTGCATCATCACTTCTAAAAGACGAAAGGAACGTCTTGTTGTCAAAAAAACAAAAAAAAAAACAAATACAAAAATACAGCACAAACAAACTCTCAGTCAAGACCAAGACCATGTTGAGCAACACCAAAAAGTTTACCAAAAAAAAAAAAAAAACCCTACTCTATTTAAAATAAACAAACAAACAAACAAATAAATAAATAAACAAATAAATAAAATTTCACCCTAAAAAAGGCACCTATCCAACAGCTGTAGCGCTCATCCTGTGCAGGGTCACATGGGAACTCTGGGCGCAAGGTCGGGTACATCCTGGGTGAGCTGCCAACACACTGCAGGGCGCGAGGTCACACACACTCACAGTCACACACCCATTCACACACACCAGGCAATTTGGGTATCAGCCTACAGCGCTCGTCTTTGGAAGGTGGAAGGAAACCGGAGCCCCCAGAGGAAACCCATCAAAACACTGGAAGAACATGCGAACGCCACACTCGGACAGAAGGCGAGATCCGACCCCCCAACCCTGGACGTATGAGGTGACAGTACGAAGCACTTAACCACTCGTTTCTATTCTGAATGTCGAAGTTAACACTCAGGATGGTTAAGGACAAAGACTTGTGCTTTAAGAGGAAATGAGTCGTATTTGTATAGTTCAAGAGCTCAATTTGAACCACCAATTAGTAATTAAATCTAGCAGGCAGGTACAATATAATTCCAGTGGCAAGATGAATCGGACTCTTTGAGGAAGTAATAGTAATAGTGGGATTATAAAATTCCATCATGCAGACATCTACCTCCCAAAAAAAAAAAAAAAAAAGGTAACTGTTGTTATTCTGGTGACATGGTGGTGCTGTGGTTCGCGTTGCGGCCTCACTCCGCCAGAGGTGCGGGTTCGAGTCCTGCCTCGAGTCCGTGTGCGTGCAGTTTGCTTCTCCTCCCATTACTTGGCGGGTTTCCTCCAGTGTCCGGTGCGTCTCAATTTTGATTTGAAACAGACTTTGATTTTAAACCCCGGTCCATCTATCTTCAAAGATTATCCTTTAATGACTCAATAAATGAAACGCATGCCGACTGTTTCAAGTCTTAAGCACGGAAAGTAGAAGGAGGAAAATGGTCAATCAGGAAAACAGCTCTCTTATGCCATAAACAAGAAGCTATTTAGCTTTAAAGAACCGGGGACTTTGTAAAAACAATCTCGATTTCTTTAGGGAGTGGATTTCTAAACCGCAAGAGCAATTTGCGAGAAAACAGCAGAAGAGCTAAAACTACTTAGAGGCAAGCGGGGGAAAAAAAAAAAACCAAACACATTTAGATCGCCTTCGGAAACAGCATTTGCGGTGGCATCACTAGTGCGGTAACACGGTGTCACCTCCTTCGTGGTGTGACCTCCAGAAAGTTAGACAAAATCAACCACCATAAAAACCCCAGCGGGAACAAAAACAACGGCACACGCTCGTAGTCGAAATCGTGCGATGTGCTGCTTTTCCTCGAGTTTCAGTTGATAAAGCTTCACAAATACAAATGACCACAATATTGTAGGTAAAACACCAAACAACAGGCAGAAGTAAATGACTATAAAACACCATGAGCGTGGAGAACAGCGGCGTGTGCTTGTAGTGCGTGCAGAAGACACCATGTGGGTCAAAGCGTCACGACGGCTAAAGCTGAAGGTTCAAGAAGAAGATGATATTCATACTTCTATGCTAGACTTACGAAGAAATGATTTACTGCTGTATCTGACTAGAAGTAGAGTCGTAGTCCTCGTCCCACTGGTCTGCCCTCACTCACCCCAACAACAACAAACCTTACTGGTGACACCACTGCTAAAAACAGCGTTCACTGTAAATATGCGCTCATCCACTCATCTCCTGAATATTCAATCATCTGCAAACTCCGCAGAGTCAGAGTCAAGTCAGAATGAAGCTCATGCTCCTGTATATACCCTGAAGAGGAATCAAACCCCCAGTGATCCGCGATGATACGTGATCAGCATACGAAGAATCCGATCGATGTTCCCGGTTCGGTGGAAATGAAAGTTTCATCTTTCGAGGTATTCGCCGAACAGGAAGTTCTTCTGCCTTTCCTCTGATGTACAGCTCTTTGTTTTTACTTTGCGCCTCATGAGAAGGGGGGAGAAATAAATATCCAGGCAGAATCCTTATTTTAATAGTCTCAGAGCTCAAAAGGCTCAAAAAAGAAAAGTGTGGTGAAATCCGGGCCTTAATTACGCCGGCGCTCGGCTAAAATCTCCCAGAGGGGAGAAAAAAAGACAATCACGGCGCTCCTCTACACTCAGAAAACCGCGCGGCGAGCCGGAAAAAAGAAGCCGCTCACACTTTCTCTGGTGTCTGTTTCTATAATTATGTTTAAATATAATATTTAGAATGTATATCGTATATAGATGCTTCTTCTTTAAACGTACTGTACTGTAGCATGTGATGTAGCCAGGGATTCAATTCATTTCGTTTGTTTTCTCCTGGTGACTATAGCAAGAGTCGTTTTTTTTTCTTCTTTTTTCTTTATTGTTCAGAGCGGTGGATTATTAGTGCAGCACAGAATAATGGACTACAACTAGCATCCCTGAACAGGCGACATTTCACATCTCTAGCTTCTGTATTTTTAAAAGGAGGGCTGATTTTTTTATTTTTTATTTTATTAATATTATTTACATTTACAAAACAACAACAACAACAACAACAACAATTATGGCAAAGAAAATGTATATCTTATTGAAAATCGGAAAGTTTTCCTTAAGACGTTTCGGCTGCGATTAGGCGCCCCCTAGGGAGAAAAGTGTGCATGCGCAGTGATGGCACACGGTGTGTCAGTTTCGTAAAACCGTTAACAGTTTAAACTCTGTTTATCTAATACCATCAATCTCTATTAGTGTGTAGAAGCCTTGCTTAACCATGAATATAGAGCTCAACACGAAGCTTTCCCAGAGATTCAACTATAAACTATAAACTATAATAATAATAATAATAATAATAACAATAATAATAATAATAAATGAGTGGGTTCTACCTTAAAAGTCACTTTCTAATGTAGTTCTCCGTGATCCTACTGGTAAAGCGCTGATCAGTGTTCGGCACGCGCACCCGAGGGTCAATCAGTGTTAAATTCTATGTTAATGAATAATAGTCCTGCTGTTCCCAGATGTCCTGTATGTTCTCCCTCATTCATTAAAAGAGTAATGCATGCTGAGTTCCAGTTAGATACACCCCACGCAGATGCTTGTAGATCTTGATAAGCACTCGTCTGTGACTAAGATCAAATCGGCTAAAAAGACGGCAAATTGTGTGGAATTTGACAGTTTTAATCCTCGTAACTAATTATTTTATTAAATTCATTTTTTTTTTTTTTTTTTTTGTAAAGAACACTGGAACAGATGCCAGCTGCATGGAGCGGAAATGTAATCTTATTAAAACTTAATGAAGTGGAGTTTTAACTTTAGGTGCCATGCTTGTTAGGAAGCATTTCTGCAAGACAATGTGAAGGTTGTGTGTTCGCACAATACAGGATGCTCCGCTTTCCACTATATCCAAAGTGACTTACAGAAATGTCACGACGTTGCCGAAATTCAATCTCGGGTTGAAGGCGGTGATGCTGAGCACAGGACCGCACAGTTAATGGCGGAAATATAAGAGTCAGTGCAATTCTTGTAGTATATGTCACTATTCAAATAATAAATGTACTATTTCATAAAAACTTTCTAAAAATGAGTTTTGTTCTTTTGTTCTTGTCTCATGTGTGTGTGTGTGTGTGTGTGTGTGTGTGCGTATGTACGGATACACGTTCTCCCTGTGCTTGATGGGTTTCCTCTCCTTGAGCTCCTGTTTTCTCTGTCCGTCCAAAAAGCATGTGATGTAGCCTGATTGACATTTAAAACTTGTTGGTAGTGTTTGATTAGGTGTGTGTTTGTGCCCTGCAATGATCTGGCAACCCGTCCAGGGTGTATTCCGCCTTGTGCCCCAAGTTCCCTGCCATTGGTTCCAGTTCCTCTGTGATCCTGTAAGTTGTATAAATAATGGTTCCACGAATGTATGTATAGAAGAATTTGTATTTTATTTACTCTGAAACTCTCAGGATTTGTACTGCGGAAAAGGCCACAGATGCTACAAGCTTTTGGTTTGTTTGTAAACAGGAAGCGTGACTGTGATGCGATAACTACGTCTCAGATCGCTGACGCTGACACATAAGGTGTACAGAAATGAACACTCATGAACACGCATCACTCCCAGCCCTTCAGATTAGAATACGGATTTTTACTGCACTCCACATTTATGGCCATGTGTTTGCGCGTGATAATGACTTGCTGGGGGGAAAAAAAAAAAAAAAAAGGAAAAAAAGAAAAAGCGAAAAGATCTGGCAGCCACCAGTTCACACTGAGGTAGGGATTAGAGGTGTGCATTGGGACTGAGATCCCCTGGGACACAGCAAAATATTGCACGAGGAGGTGGTTCTTATTTTTACTTTCACGAAACAAAGAAGCCACATTGGCCATGTGCTGGATTACTCACATACTGTAACACTGCAGGACACATTTACCACATTCATTCACTTATCGCCCCCTCTAACTGCTTTAGCTTGACTAGTGATGCCGTGGTTTAAATGACTAATTTGTTTTATTGCTTGTTTGTTTCTGAATAAACTCATTATAATATATTGCAATAAAATAATGGATGAAAGAGGGGTGGAATTAGACTGAACCAATTTGGTCAAAATTCCATCAGTAATGTGTGTGTGTGGGTCGGCACGGTGGTGTAGTGGTTAGCATTGTGGCCTCACACCTCCAGGGTCTGTGTGTGTGTGTGTGTGTGTATGTGTGGGTGTGTGTGTGTGGGTGTGTGTGTGTGTGTGGGTGGGTGGGTGGGTGTTGAGGAATTTCCAGGTTCTCCCTGTGCTTGGTGGGCTTCTTCTAGGTACTCTGATTTCCTTCCAAAGTCCAAAAACATGCAGATTAGGCTAAATTGTCCTTAGTGTGTGAATGAGTGTGTGTGCCCTACAATGGATCGGCACCCAGTCCAGAGGGCAACCTGCCTCGTAGCCGAAGTCTCCGAGAATAGGCTTCTGCAACCTTTATAAAATGAATTAATGAATGTGTCTGTGTGCAGGGGCATAGAGAGTTTTTGTCAAAATTCCACTAAGAATGGGTGGGATTGGTCACAACATCTTCTGGACAGCATTTCCTCAGGTTTTGGTAAACTTGGTCAGAATTGCTTAAAGTAGAATAACTTCATGAGCAGGTGGAATGTTTCAGAATATCTCCAGGAGTGGGTGGAGTTAATCAGAATTGCTTCAGGAATGGTAGGAAACATCCTTTGGCCACGTCTGGGAATTGGTAAAATATTCTGGTGGAATGAGTAGGATTGGTCGGAAACTTGAAACTGATCAGAATTCCCCCAGGTATTGGGGTGAGCTTAGTCAGGGTTCGAATTCCTTCAGGTTATGCTGGGATTGATCTGGAGTGCTTCAGGAAATAAGAATAATTGTTACTGTAGGAATAATTGGTCAGGTATTTTTGGAAATAAATGTTTTTTTTTAGAATTCCTTGTGGTGTGAGGGGGAATTGGTCAGGATTCATTTAAGAGTGATTTTAGTTGTTTAGAATTGCTTTTTGAGTAGAGGGAAAGATCAGACGTTCTTTGGGAGTGATGGAATTAGTCAAACATTCTGTTGGGTTAGGCCGGAGTGGTTAGAATTCCATCAGGAATGGGTGGTATTGATCAGAATTCCATCAGGACTGGGTGGAATTGGTCAGAATTCCTTTAGGACTGGGTGGGATTGGTCAAAATTCCATCAGGACTGAGTGGAATTGGTCAGAATTCCTTTAGGACTGGGTGGGATTGGTCAAAATTCCATCAGGACTGGGTCGGATTGGTCAGAATTCCTTTAGGACTGGGTGGGATTGGTCAGACTTCCATCACGACTGGGTGGCATTGGTCAGAATTCCTCAGGCTTCAGTGGGATTTTTCAGACTTACTACAGCGTCTGTGTGTGATTGGTCTGAATACCCTTAGGACTGGATGGGATTGGTCAGAATTCCATCAGGACTATGTGGGATTGGTCAGAATTCCTTTAGGACTGGGTGGGATTGGTCAGAATTCCATCAGGACTATGTGGGATTGGTCAGAATTCCTTTAGGACTGGGTGGGATTGGTCAGAATTCCTTTAGGACTGGGTGGGATTGGTCAGACTTCTATCAGAACTGCGGGGCATTGGTCAGAATTCCTCAGGCTTACTACAGCGTCTGGGTGTGATTGGTCTGAATTCCCTTAGGACTAAGTGGGATTGGTCAGGGTCAGAATTCCATCAGGACTAGGCGAAATCGATCTGGAATTCCACAGCCATAGATGGGATTGATCTATGGGCTTGCTCTGCAAGTGGATCAGATTGGTCAGAATGTCCCCAGGCTTGGACAAAACTGCTCAGACTTGCACTGTACAGTATGTGATGTGATTGGTCAGAATTCCTTCAGCTGTGGCTGGAATTTGTCAGAATTGCTTCTGTGAGTATCATAGCGTAAAATACAACCACTGATCACACATCGGATCATGACATGTGCGTTATGCATCTGCTCGAACTGTTATCTTTTTTGACTTTCTGGTCTCGCCTCACTTTTTAAAATTTGTGTGATTGCATGCTTTTAGTGTTTCTAGATTTTCCCTTAGTGACTCTGTGCATCTTTACAACGTCTCTTATTATTGTTTAACCCTGAATAACCACCACGCTGAGTTTAAGAACTTGGTTCTCTGCAGATTACAATAAAAGTGTGGCTTCAGATTGCAGTTAATTTTTACTCTGTTGGAAAAATAAGACGGAAATCGCCCTAAGTTGCCCTAAGTTGATCAGGTCACTGAATCAAACGCATCCCATTGACCATATTAACCATGAAGACGAGGTGGTGAGAGAACTCTGCGCTAACCTGAACGATCAGTGGCTTGCAATTATCTCAGCAGACAGACAGGACATAACAGGTCAAAAGCATAGATAATAATAATTATTATTATAGTTAAAAAATAATAAAAAAAAAAAGCCCACAAAATGAGATCTGGCCCTTATGAGAAACTGGAGACAGGCAGTAATTAGATCATAACTGTGAGGTTTAATTGCTTGGAGATAAACACGGAGCAATTAGTTTGCACCATGTCAGGCACGTACAAAAGCTGGAGCGATACATGTGTCAGGCTATAGTCGTCCCCACAGCGTGTCTCCTGTCCGGGGCGCCAATTATCTCATTGTGTCTCCCAAATGACCGAGCGGCCTCTCCTCCCCCGTCTCAGTGCAGGTGGAGGAAGTGATGTTTGGAAATATCCCTGAGCTTTTAATGAGGTTTTATGTCAGCGCTTCGGGTTTAAACGGTGCATGTGTTGCACGATATAAGAGCTGTGGCAGACAAGAGGGGAGAGTGACCTTGGAGCTATTGTTCAGTGCTGAGAGAGAGAGTGAGAGAGAGAGAGAGAGAGAGAGCGAGAAAGAGACAGATGACAAATAAACCTGGGCAGGAAGATGGAAGAGGAGAGCGTGGGTGAGGAAGCGATAGAGCAAGAGCTATGTGTTAGCAGGAGTGCTCTCTGACTCACTCTGTATAACAAACGACACTACGTCTCTCTTTCTGCTTCTCCGTCTCTCTCTTTCTCGCTTTCTTTCTGGGCCTCTATCCATCTCTTTCTGTCTCTCTCTTGGCATCTCTCAATCAGATTCATTGGCTTGACTATTACAAATCTATCTATCTATCTATCTATCTATCTATCTATCTATCTATCTATCTATCTATCAGTGAAAAGCCTCAGAGTTATTTTTGTTTCCGTCTTATATAATCTGAGTTATATAATGAACACATTCTTCAATAAAGATCATACGGAGAACTTTATAAATATTGGCACCCTGGATTAAAAGTAGCAAAAATTATCATACTGTATGGAACTGAAACATATTGACAGTGATGTGTAGAGTAATTTAAAACAAAATTTCAGGGGAAAAGAACAAAACACTAAACAAAGTGCTGGTTTCAAAAGTATTGGCACTCTCACAATAATGAGCATGCAAATGGCAGCTTTTATTTCACTACGACGTTGACATTTTTGAGGACGCACTCAATAATCTCCCAGACAGATGATTTGTCTTTTCACAAAAAGCAAACAGATTTAGAAGGAGCAGATTCAAAAGAACACAGCACGTGTAAAGAAAATACATTAACAACAGCCCAAAAAATTAAAAAAATATTAAATTCTATTTGCTTTTAAAAATGAAGCCCACAAAGCCTTGAGAAGCCATTCGGAGACACTGTGTGTTAAAGTTTAGACAGAAGAAACCGAGGATGAGGTTATGAAGAAGAAGAAAAATAAGAGGTGCTGTCCCTTGTGAGGGAAAGAAAAAGTAAGAAAGGTGGATTTTCTTTTAGCAGCCTGCCTGCAGCCTCCATGTGTGCAACATGCATTAAGTGCCTGCAGGCTAAGAAATGCAGGCTTGGTACGCGTCCTCTCCTCAACTCCTGCCTTCAATAATTCAAACATTTGCGGGGGGAATGAGAGCCGTGGTGGGTATTTGGTATTCCTGAGCGTTAGAGGTTTATAAGCGCAGCATATAAGCTCTTAAGTCTTAAGACTTGTAGAGAAAACCCTGGGGTCAGTATTAATTATAAACCAAATCAGTGGCTTTACTCCACACCTCTGTTAAAAACAGGATTCTGATTGGTCAGATGGTGTTGATTCATTTTCTATAAATGCAGCGTTGGCTCTTTCTCTCTCTGTATATATACATACAGTTGAACCTAGAATTGAGCATAATTTGTTCCAGAAGCGTGCTTGTATTGATATCACTTTATATCAAATTATATAGCAAATATATAGCATATAAAGCAAAGATATAGCAAATTTGCCCATAAAAAATAATGGGAACTCCGATAATTTGTTCCACAACCCAAAAAATATTCATATAAAAATAATTAATACAAAATATAAAGTAAAAATAAACTAAATCAACCTGCACTTTACCTTTGAAAAGAATCATGACTGGTGTTAGACGATAGAAAAAGCAGGAGGAGGTAGGGGGCTACTGTGTAGGTCGACTTTCATGCACACAGAATTGCTGCTCAGAAAATGTTTTAACAAGGAACCTCACTAATGAACCTGTCTAATTACCCGCAATCCCACAGCGTGCACGAGAGAAAACCCATTGGCTCAGTTGTGATCATGTGTCACTCAGCAGACAAAGCGAACGCGTACTACTTGTCTATCAAGACATTGCTCATTTATCAAGTTTAAATTTATTAAACAAATTTGCTCGACTTGGAAAACGCCTGCAGACTGAGTTACTCGCAATCCAAGGTTCCACTGTGTATGTACTTTTGGTCGTGGCCAAAAGTTTTGAAAATTACATAAATATGGGAAATTGGAAAAGTTGCTGCTTAAGTTTTTATAATAGCAATTTGCATATACTCCAGAATGTTATGAAGAGTGATCAGATGAATTACATAGTCCTTCTTTGACATGAAAATTAACTTAATCCAGAAAAAAGCTTTCCACTGCATTTCACTGCTGTCATTAAAGGACCTGCTGATGTCATTTCAGTAATCGTTGTTAACTCAGGTGAGAATGTTGACGAGCACAAGGCTGGAGATCATTATGTCAGGCTGATTGGGTTAGAATGGCAGACTTGACATGTTAAAAGGAGGGTGATGCTTGAAATCATTGTTCTTTCATTGTTAACCATGGTGACCTGCAAAGAAACGCATGCAGCCATCATTGCGTTGCATAAAAATGGCTTCACAGGCAAGAATATTGTGGCTACTAAGATTGCACCTAAATCAACAATTTATAGGATCATCAAGAATTTCAAGGAAAGAGGTTCAATTCTTATTAAGAAGGCTTCAGGACGTTCAAGAAAGTCCAGCAAGCGCCAGGATCGTCTCCTAAAGAGGATTCAGCTGCGGGATCGGAGTGCCACCAGTGCAGGGCTTGCTCAGGAATGGCAGCAGGCAGGTGTGAGCGCATCTGCACGCACAGGGAGGCCAAGACTTTTGGAAGATGGCCTGGTGTCAAGAAGGGCAGCAAAGAAGCCACTTCTCTCCAAAAAAAAAACATCAGGGACAGATTGATCTTCTGCAAAAAGTATGGCGAATGGACTGCTGAGGACTGGGGCAAAGTCATATTCTCGGATGAAGCCTCTTTCCGATTGTTTGGGGCATCTGGAAAAAGGCTCGTCCGGAGAAGAAAAGGTGACGCTACCATCAGTCCTGTGTCATGCCAACAGTAAAGCATCCAGAGACCATTCATGTGTGGTGGGGTTGCTTCTCATCCAAGGGAGTGGGCTCACTCACAATTTTGCCCAAAAACACAGCCATGAATAAAGAATGGTACCAAAACACCCTCCAACAGCAACTTCTTCCAACAATCCAACAACAGTTTGGTGAAGAACAATGCATTTTCCAGCACGATGGAGCACCGAGCCATAAGGCAAAAGTGATAACTAAGTGGCTCGGGGACCAAAACGTTGAAATTTTGGGTCCATGGCCTGGAAACTCCCCAGATCTTAATCCCATTGAGAACTTGTGGCCACAACTATATATATATATCATTTACAGGGGTGAGAGACAAACAGCAGATAGTCAACATAGGGTAATTACATAAAGGAAAAAAAAAAACAATTTGGAAAGAGTCCCCAGATCAACACTTGAATCCAGAAAACAGAGAGAAATAAAGCTGTAATGAAGGGTGTTCAAGTGTTCAAACCGATACTTGTGACACAATTTAAAGTGAATAAAGATGTAAAAGCAATTGACATTTATAGAAGACTTCAAGCACAGTACAGAAACTCTTAATCACAGTAAAACATTTGAACGGTGCAAACGGTTTAAAAAAGGCCAAACATACTGTACGTGAATGACGATCCTGTCTGTGGGAACTCGACACACAATCATTCACCACCACCACCACTTGCACATTACAGGAACTCGGCTGGGAGTTATTGAGACGTTATTGTTTGGGACATTAAAGGTGTTCCTGGGAGGCCGGCGTTTTAGATGGGAATCAGACCAGCAGTCCGATCATGACACCTGTCGACTGAGAAAACTTTCTACCTTGATGGTGTCCAAGCACTACTGGGACAAGTGCACTAGTGTAGCAGGGGATTATATAGAGAAATAAAAGGCGGTTTTTACTCTCAGAACTGTGTTCTGTTATTCAAAGTCCAACTTTGACTTGAACTGTCCTTGTAGTTTTCTTTTACATGAGAAGCTGATTTTATTGACTTATAAGCATCTAGGGAGTAAAGACCCACTCAGCAACACGCTGTTATAGGAAAATAATCATCTTCTGGGTGGTAACTGTAACTCTGCTTCATCTCAGCTGCCATTCACTGCTTACTCTCCTAATTACACGACAACACAGAGTGCTTTATTCCTTTCTCATGATTCTTATCCCTCCTCTGTAGTCTCCAGCATTTTTCATTCATTCCATCTTAAAGAGGAAAATGCTTAAAAAAAAAAAAAAGTGATGATTACAGCCTTGATGAGGTTCAACCTAACACCTTCACACAAAGCAACACACGCCTCACAAAGGGACATGCGTTTAACACAATAATATGCAACTGTCATTTCCCCCATTTCATCTCTATAGAGATTCTGAGATTATCGTATCTGTGTCAGACATTGCTACAATGAGCTGTAAGCCTCAGGAGATCGTTATCCCTTCAGCTGAGAGAAGCACGCTGGAAACGGCGCTCTTTTGTCCGCTTGCTGTCAGTCAACACATCCCGCTCGCAGATATTTACGTCTGTAATTGATAGCCGAGTTACCCGGGCTCTGTATCCCAACGTCTTTCTGAATTAGCCTGCTAATTTAACTAGCTTCATGAACTCTTCGCTTCCGACACACATCGCAAGCTGTTCTCAAATCTGCTGCTTTTTAGCCTTGTGAATCATCAAGGATCGATTTCAGCGATTAAAGCTCCCATATTAATTTTTTTCCAACAAATTAACCTTTGCTCTTACCCAAATTGTGTGTGTGTGTGTGTGTGTGTGTGTGTGTGTGGGTGTGTTAAAATACCCCTTACATAAGGTATTTTTACTCCTTAAATTCCCCGTTTCACTCCCTGTCCAAAATGCACCGGTCTACAGTAAATGAGCCACCGCCGTGCCACGCCCTTTTCCCGCCGAGCCCCGCCCCACCACAGTATAGTGGTACTTCAGCATACGAACACCAGCCTCACAAATTTTCGCCTTATGAAACTGAAATTTTGCAAGAAAAAAATTAGTTTTAAATGCTAATTTCTTTCATGGGCTTACACACACACACACACACACACACACACATATATATATATATATATATGCTCACACGTAAACAAACACGCACGTGGTCACTACGCTTTATGGATAAACTGTGTATGTTTCATATGTATATGCATTTCTGCACAATTATGCAGATTCTTTCTTCTCACTTGGAGATAAAAGTGAACTAGCACAAGTACAGTGTGTGGAACACCTACAGGGGGCGCCGCAGCCTCACCTAGTTTATCCCTTAAATAAGAGACGGATCAGATGTTTAGCTTTCCATTTTAAGCTTTATATCACTAAACATGTTGAACTGAGGACGGCTCATGATCTCATGTCCACACACACACACACACACACACACATGAAGCTGGTTACGGTTTGTGGTTAATCGCTAATCCACACAGATTATCTAGTACCTTCGGAGTGTTTAGAAATGCAATGCAAGCTATCGTTAGCAACATTAGCCTCACAGCTAATCAAACCATAACTTTAAGATAGGAACACTTACAGTACGACTTCACAGTAGACCAACAGAAGCTAATCTCTTAGCTTTAGCCTTTTAGCATTTCCAGTTCTGACTTGTCCCTCAGTGCGAGTCTGGTCTGATGTGAATTGTTTATCATACACGCACACGCACAACGCTCAGCATCACGTCAACGTCAATAAATGATAGCAATTTTTTTTCTTCATGTCCTCAGTAATTGGGAGCAAACGCAAAAGTTAGTTGCACTTGGGTCCAACCGACAGCAGACCATTTCATCCAGGAGCTCTCAGCGCTGTAATTCAAAATACATTCGGGGTCTTGAACATCATTAGCTCTAGCGAAAATAGCGAAAAAGCACGAAGAAAAAAAGGACGGTGCGATTCTGTTTGTTTATTTTTTTTGCATGCACACACACACACACACACACACACACACACACACTAGTGACTCATTACTATCTGAAATGACCCACAGGTGAATTTCACATAATTGGACCCCGTTAAAAGAGACACACTAAGATGTGCAGGGGGAGCGCTCCAGATTGTGACTCACACTCTGCAGGTGATTAAGTTGATTTTCTGGGCAGAACATTACTGCAATTTCCTGTGCACATTAGTTTTTTCGAGAAGCCCTCGCAGGTCAGGAATATTTCAGACCTCGACCACGGCCTTTAAAACAAGTACCTTCACTTATGACTGAAAAAAAAAATGCCGACAGTAGACAGCGTACGAGTTGCTGTGCATTTTGATTGATTTCGTCTGGTGTATGGACACTTGTACAGCTTGTCCCTGATGCCTAAAGCATGCGTCACTACTGACTGTGTAGACTGTGTAACAAACCCTGACGAAGCATTCCATCATAGTAAAGTAATCAACAGAACCTCTCCAAGGGTTTTTTTTTTCTTCTTCTTCTTCTTCCACTTCTATAACTTTTTTAAAGGAACTTAGAATAGTTACCGCCTCGTCATGTTACCGGGACACCCCAAGGCGTAAACTCCTCCGTCCTTAATGAGAAAAGGTTACAGCTTTGCCTCTGACTAATACAAAAGCATTGACACTGGAGACTCCTTCTTCAAAGGTTTCACTGCAAGATGCTATAAACGCATTTAAATAATTTCTCCCACAGACACACAGTGTCGTCTATGACAAACCTGCTTTTTAAAAACTGCACCATAATCCTTCTTTAAGAAGCTTCGAGCTCATATGATTTTGGGAAAAATACAACAGAGAGCAACTGCACTAGATAGCAGCAGCAATGTGACCCATCAAGGAAAAAACAAAAACAGCAAAGGCAGTTGCGTAGCTTCGTTCTGTCACATAATCAGTAAAGCAAAACTACCAGCTGTGCAGATTAGCAGCTGTCAGGAATGAGTTCAAAAGGCTTTTGGAAAATGTCACCGACAAAGAACATGAGGTTTACAGTCTGTTACTCAGAAGTGAAAATGAAACTGGTAGAGGGGAGGAGTCACTTAGAAATCAATCAAGCCTTTTTAAAACTTAAAACTCACCGAATATTACTGATATATATATATATATATATATTATACAGTGTATTACTGATGTATATTATTTATTTACACAAAAACGCACCACATATCCACTGTACAAGTCCCTGAGCCCGAGCTGTTACTATAGAAACAATAACTCATTAGAACGACCTCGTTAATATAAACCCGTGATTTGTGCATGCACTACAACTCGATATGACACCGCGTTCTGTTTTCCATGATTTGTCCTCTACTTTGTGATGTAAATTCGAAATCTGAGTAATGGACACAGCGAAGACGACTCCGGCACTCACCGTAATTCTGCAGGTGTGAGATCTCTTATCACTGCTTTTAACTTCGAATCTGAACATCACTGCATGTTCACATGATCACGGATTGGGCGTGAAGTCATGCTTCATTTACCCTTTAAATAGAAAACAGATGAAACAAACATCTCCATGTCGGAGGTGAGCAGCGTTTGATGGAAATGTCACTGTTTCCAGGTCCCAGTTTTTGTCCCTCTTTTCTTTTCTCCTCTCTCTCTCTCTCTCTCTCTCTCATCACAGCAGATGATCAAACGATTCAAACTGTGTCAAATCTCTCTTTTTAAATTTCTTTTTTTAATACAAACCCTTCAGGAAATACACTGCGCTTTTTTTCCGCTTTTTTTTTCTTCCTCCCTTCATTCAGAACGGAAGTGCCAGCTGCGGCTATTAATGTACAACTCAATCAGACTGCTTGTGCAGGAGACAGTGGAAGGGAAATCACATGGTGAGGACAGGGTTATTAAGGCCCACTAGCTGCTTGTGTGTGTGTGTGTGTGTGTGTGTGTGTCTGCGTGTGCATATAGCAATCAATTTAAGGCCAGAATACCGCTGAGCTGAGACATTCATGCTTGATTACGGCGAGAGGAAAAAAAAAAAAAAAACTTCACATTTGGGGTTTTTTTTCCCCTTCATCTTGATTAAATGAACAAATATCCTTCACTGTCATTTTGTTCCTCAGGTACAAAGCAAAGAAATGGACTTTCCCCCCATCCCCCTCAGGACTTGTACTTTTCCGTGTTTAAAACTGTACTCAGAGCGATTCATTATTTTATCCTGATGACGTGTGCGTTAAAACGAATCGCTAAAAGTGCGTTATCTTGATTAAAACACGCGGCTGCAAAACATGAAAAGAGCAAAGTCGAATATTCATCACTAGTCCTCCTGCGAAATGCTGAGAGTTTCAGATGGGAGCGATTACATTAATCTGAACACCGGGGGAACGAGGAGGAAATGCTTAGCGTCTGCTGCATCGCCAAGCGCGAGTTTCAGGGAAGATCTCTCTCCAATGTACGGTGTGGGATCAAACACTCCAGGTTGTAGGAGAATACTCCAACATGGGATGCTGTGACTTTTTGTTTAGCTTCATTGTGCTTTTCAGTTAGTCATTTGAACCATAATGTGTCCTTTCATGTCTAGACAGAAAGTGTTTGTTTTTCAAGTAAGGAACATGTCACGGCTGTGACGAGTCGCCTCACATCGGTATTTAATCATATACATTGTGTGATGTGATGTATATTTTCATGTTCTCTGACACCAGCGTGGTGTCCGGTTCCTGGGACACGGCCGGGACATGGTACGAGTTTGTTTATGAGCAGGCGTTCTCTGCTAAACCTCGGTTTTGACGTGTTGAAGCGTCCTCGCTATAGTCCTGATCTCGCTGCATCTGACTTATGCTGAATGCAGACGTACAAGGACGAAGACTCACTTCTGATAAACGAATCAGATGAAATCGAATGAATGAATTTGAATTTTTGATGAAATTGAAAATTTGATACACTTTTCACCTACTGTACCTATTGGCCATTAGAGATGGGTGGGAAAAAAGGTTCATTCAGTTACATATTACCCTTTTTTTTTTTGTGGGGCGATTCATATTTATGATTTTTTTTCCTCTCACATTTATATGCACAGTATTTGTGGTAAAGGCTTGTTATTTACGTATAGTCCTCCAGGTGGCGCACTTTAGACTATTCACACATTGGCAGGCAGCACAGCACCGTGTCTGGAATAAGTGAAATTATTTGCTGAGTTTGTGCAGAACCGAGATATTTATAAAATCGTGATACATACAGAATCGCAATACAAATGGAATCGTCACCTGCGTATCATGATGATGTGTGATGATCGTCTGATCCATGGCGGTTCCCCCGCCTTCGTGGACGTTATACAAAACTAACCTGGAAGACGTAATACCTCTGGCCTGCTACGACGGGTTACATTTTTAGTTCAATTTAACTTGTCACATGATCACCCGCTGTCCCCTGCGAGCTTCTGACCGATCTGAAGTGAGAGGCATTGCTTCATTGTGCTGTTCAGTTAGTCATTTGAACCATAACGTGTCCTTTCATGTCTAGACAGAAAGCACTATTGAAAGTCTACCTTTGTTCTTATCTTTTGTTCTATGGTATGGTGCATTTTTCCTCTCCCTCACGCTATTGTCTGAAAGACAGATTTCTGTCATTGATGTGCAAAATGACAATTTCTTTCGGCCCACACTCAGCAGCGTCAGCCTCATCTAGGAGTGCGGGATCTGCATTTGATCTGCTCTGGCAGGTGAATCAAAGCGAACGGAAATGTTTTCTGACTTAACAAGGGGAAAATGACTCTTGCTGGAATTGACGCACAACGTCCAAGACATAATGTCCGCTGACGGCTGCGAGTGAGATTCAACGCGAGGCTAAAATATAAAATCTAATATCCATCAGAGATAATAAGAATGATGTAGAGTCAACTGTTTCTTACACGTCCAGACACAACCACAGCTGCATTCTTCCTTTCTTTCTTTTTTTCCTGTTTCTCCCCCAGGGTTTAGCTCTCCTGGCTTCATGCCATGTTACTGTAGCTCTGCACTCCAAGGTTGACCTCAATCATTCAAACCAAAATGACAGTAAACCTGCTGTTTCAACGTAGACTGCAGAAAAACACGTAGTGTCCACTGTGCAAGCCTTATGATCTGGGGTTGCTCAGCAACGTTATGTGGCTAAATAATAAAATGAAGTCAGCTGACCACCTGATTGTTATCACATCTATGGAGCTTCTCTTCCCTGACGGAACGGCCTTATTCCAGGACCCGTATTTACTCAGCGTCTCAGCGTAGGAAATCGCTTCGAAGTGGCCCAAAATTCTCAGAATGACGCCATTTTGGTCCTACTCTTAGGAGTAGGAGTAAGAGCTATTTATAACATTCTTAAAGTAGGAAAATCACTCCTATCTCCACCAAAATGTACAGTAGGAGAGCTCCGGGGGTGTCCTAACTGGTTAGGAGTAGCGAGGAAACAGCGTTCAGGCAGAGAAGAGATGTTTTAGTAACACTGAGTGATACAGAGCTCATAAAAGATACGTTTGGACAAATATTTTATCACTTTTTTTTTTTTTTTACATCGCGTGCGGCATGTAACGGCTCCATTAATGAACATGTCATATGCCGTCTCCACTGTATGCTTTTTAATGACAGCAAAGATGCAACTTTGAAACAGTGACACAGCCGACAGTGTCGGATATAATAAATCAACCTCTCTTACAGTTCATTCTGTACAATGACGCGCGGCATGAAATCAGCAAATAAACAAGCTGCATTCGTGGAGTTGTGGGCATCATGCATGGCGCAAACATTAAAATCATCACATTTATACTGTATATACATTTTATTTACTTATATTCAATTATTTGAGTTGTTTTATTTTGAGATTCTCTTTATTATCACTTTATTAACATGTCGTAACCCCGCGCGTCACACTCCTCAGGGCGACGTGCAGCAAACTGACAGCTGACGCTGATGCTTTCGCAAATCGCCTCCGTTTACTTTATATCTGTAGATGTACAGTAAGAGTAGGGCAGAATTTTGCTTGAATTATTTCTTTGCATTTTACGACCTCCTCCACGAGCACAACGCTCTCGTCCCCTCTCTAGTTTCACTTTCTGTTCAAACTCGTTTTGATCACATTACGATAGTCAAATCTGAGAATGACATTTTTTTTATTTGTCGCATACACAACCAAACACAGTATGATAAGATACCTCAGTTCTGTGCAAATGTGCAAATATTCAGTGCGCTCGGTTTTGGTGACAATAAATACTGTAAAAGATGGAATAGAAAATAAGAAAAAATAGGAAATAATAGGAAAAAATAGGAAATAAAAAAAAATATTAGAAAATAAAAAATAATCGAGAAAAGCTAATTGGATGATAATAAACGATAATAAGATGATATCAGATAATAGTGGCAGTAGAGTCCCACACAGCTCTATTATAGGGGCTTTAAACCGTTGTGATTGGAGCAGGCTGATTAGGATGACGTCATGCATTTGTTTAGTCTGTGTGCTTAAAGCTTTCACAATTTCACTTTTCCTTCGTGTAAAACTACGAAAACCTGTAAAGACTTCAAACACCCACTATAGCGTGCAGCCCCTGTCGCGACTCTCATTGTCGTAAACAGTGACGTCACGCGCTCTCCTTGGCACAGTCCTACTCCTCGCTCAAAGTAAGAGTAGGACGTTTCATAAACAACTCTGAGCAAGAATTATTCTCAGTCCTGAATAACCTTTTTAAGCGCCATTCTTCGGAGTCATCCTGAGACGTTTAGTTAAAACGGGCCCAGGAAAAGTGAGAAAGCGTTCTCACACATGATCTGGACCTCACACTCTAATTCAATTAGAGTGTGTGTATTTCTGGCTAGGCAGCGTACTGTATAATGCTTTGTATGGTTTAGCTCTGGTACTGTATATCTCACTGTTATCTTGTGAAACAGTACGACCCATCTCAAGCCCTTCGCTAAGATAAGGTTTATTATTACTGTCCATGATGAACAGCTCTGCTGGTGGTTGATGTTTTTCTTTTATTGCCTCTAAACTCGGCTCAGGAATAACATTTCAGAGGTTATTGTCCTCTTCGGTGTGATATGTGTGCAGGCTGGCTGCGAAAAAGACCCGAGTAACCTGACAATCTGCTTCTTCTTCTTTATTTAGCCAATGGTTGGTCACAGTGACCTCTTGTAACCCCAAGCACACCCACTCGCACCCTGCAGACGATTCGGAATCGCCAATAATTCTAACCTAATTTTTTTGCTTTTGATTATAATCTGACCACAGTCCCGATCGAGCGTTTTATTTATGAATCTAACAGGCTTTATTATGGATTCGAACATGTTGCATTGTTCGTCCCATGCCTGATGGGTTTCCTCAGGGTTCTCCGGCCGGTTTCCTTCCACAGACATGCAGATTAGGCTAACTGAAGTTCCCCAATCGCCCGTAGTGTGTGAATGTTAACCGGAGGTCCTAAAATGGAAACGGTCACCATGGTGCCTGGTTGGACCTACAGCGGTTCCTAGATTTGTCCATTATGGCCAATTCCTTATTAAGAACATGACCTGACATAACCTGGGACCACCTGATACGATATTATCACATGACATACAGTACGTAGGTGACAATTTAATGTGTCTCAATTCTACGAGTATCGCAATTCTATTCATTTCATAGTTTTATATCATTCATAGTTTAATTGAATTTAAATTGTGCTCAAACAGATCAAATGATTCACTCGTACCCTAAAGAATTCTGTGCTGCCTGTCAAGGTATGAGTAGTTCAAAGTGCACCACCTGTAGGATCATGGAGGAACTGCAACGTTTTACCACGGCAACCGAATATGCATATAAATGATTTCTTTTTTTAATTATATGTGAATTGGCTCACTAAAGAACCAGGACACGTAACTGAACACGGTTTACAGATCCAGCACCTACAGGTAGCAGCGTGGCGAGGGGACGATAGCCTGGAACTCAACACCAAGAAGACGAAGGAGGTCGTTGTGGATTCCAGACGAGCTGGCGATCACCCTCACACTCACATTCACATCAAAGGAGCTACTTAAGTTCCTTGGAGTCCATATCTGAACTCGTCTCCTCTGATTAGAAGGCCACTCTCAGCCCTGTACATATGGACCCATACCCTTATTTACCACGTTGTTATTTACTGTAAACAGACCACTAATGCACTTCTGGTTAGATGCATTGGCTTTGTAAATGCACTTTGAACTATGACAATAAAGTCTAATCTAATTTAATGTAATGTAATGTAATCTAATCTAATAAAACTCTAATCTAATATACTAATATTAAAATGATGTAACAATTAGGGATCCTGCATCTGCTTTAGAATCATATCAACTTCATATGCTGTGATAAATCAGTTTCTGCAATTCACCTGTAGTTTAAAAAAAAAAAAAAAACCTTTGTTAAATGTGCTTTTATTTTGTAATCTGTATTGTAATCAGATGATGCAATGTATGCTCAGTCTATACACTTTCAGTTTGACTGTAAAGGCATTCGGTAGCACAGTCACCTTATATTCAGGCTTAGGAGTCGAAATTCATCTCTGGCCTGTGTGTAACGAATTTGTGTTTTATACATGAAATATTGCGCATTATAAATAATTTCAGCCATATATGATATATCTATATCAGCTGTTTGGATTTATACATATATTAAATATTAAGTACTGCATATAATAACAGCACTTTGGATTACATCGTCGTCCATCCACACTCTAGACGTCACATGTTCAACTACAATAACTCCAATTAGACAACAAACAATGAATTTTCGTGCACGTCACGAGTGGGGCGTCCATTCTTTCCTCGCGCCGCAGTTACGAATGAACCGATGTAACACGTTCACACCTGCACAGCAGCGACCGGCGGGACGGAGGGCCTCGAGCGGAAGGAGGTGTTAAGACCAACAGAAGATTTCATACTGTATGAGCAGAGTGCGGATAATTTTTGACTCACCCTCGTACTTAAATACAAAATAATCCACCAGTTGACATTAAAAAAAAAAAAAACGCTTGTTTTTCTGAACCCCTTGCTAGCGCAGAAGTCCCAGGTAACGTATGATGATTTACACATTCAGACGGCGGCGCGGTGGAACTGAAGAAGGAAGGAAGACTTTCGGGAAGGTTTGCACTCGTGAACTGATAAAAGATGCGGCGGTGATGCTCGAACCCAGAAGCCTGTCGCATTTGGGAAAAGCATGGGAAAGTTTCTCTACACAGTTTCTTAACTCCAGCAAAAAGTTTCCATTCTCTTCACACAAAGAGGCGGCTGGGTTTTTCTTTTTTTTTTTCTTCTTCTTTCTCATCCCATCTATCCCATGAGGTTGTTTTATCCCATGTAACTTGAGTGACACTTGAAAGGAGATTGCTTCTGGAGCAAGTCACTATGAGGAAGTAAACACTCCCACATTCTTAAGAAAATGCCGAGAGTGAAGCTTCGGGAGAGTTCTCGTGGAGCATCGTCCCAAATCTGTGCCTAAAATTCCTTTTTAAGGCCGTCAGTCAAATCCAGACGAACGCAGCTGGATACTGTTTCGTTATTTTCCGCTACAGGCTTTACCTTGTTGCTCATTGCAGACGCATTGCACAATTTACACCTCATGTTGCTCATTTTACGTCTCAGCAGCATCACCACGACTTTGTCTGCTATTTCAGAGCGTGTCAGAACAACGGCAATTTACAAGTATAAATATTTGAAATTTGTCATCTTACTGCTAGGTTTGTGATAGAGCATCACACACACACACACACACACACACACACACACACACACACACACACACACACACACACACACAACCGGTGGAGTCAGGCTGCGAGGGAAACGCACATGCCCAGGTTGCTCTGTTAGAGTCAGTACAGGACAACAGCATACTGTACGCTAACAGTAAACATACACCACATGGTCAAATGTTTGTGCATCCCTGACAGCCATCCCACCCAAGTGTCCTTCATTTGCTGTTTATAAACGTCTCCGCTCTTCTCTTCTGTGTTCATTCATACGTTCTACACGAGCATTAATGAGCTCAGGTGCTGATGCTGCGATGTCGCGGAGGCTCCAGGTCCAGTTCATCCCAAAGGTGAAAGGTCAAATGGGGCTGAGTACAGTCAGGGCTCCGTGCAGGATGCTTTTGTCCACTTGGTGCTGGAACAGATTTGGATACCTTAGCCCCAGTGAAACACATCAGGTTGTTATGGTCTGGTGTCCACATACTTGTGACCAGTATAAAGCTATAAAATTATTATAAAAATTATTATAATTACATATAAAATGTGTGTATTTACTGTATATATATATATATATATACAAAGTGTCTGCTCTGTTATGTTAACATTTCTTATGAATCCAGGCCGTATTCCAGCCTTTGGTGTGATACGCCCTATTTTTTAATTTAATTTAATTTTCACAAGCTCTGCTCTCCGAATATTTATTTCCTGCTGGGAAATAGCTGTTAGGATAAACAAGGACAAACAGGGTCACTGATGTGAACATTTACTCCACTTACATCACTTTAGGCACTCTGCTGATTTTTTTTTTTTTCTTTCTTTCTTTTTATCTGTGCAGGTTTTTCTGATGGAGCTAATGGGCCACTTGTGCACTTGTTCCTTTTCATGAATAATGAGCAACTCCTCTTAAGTTTCATGATAGGTAAAGAAGAAAAAAAAAAAAAAAGACAAAAAAGAAACAATAAGGCATGCTAATGTCTTGCAAGTCAGATCAAAGTCAAACTAACCGGCTTGGCCAATCTTTCGTCTGGAACGCAGACAAGGAAGTTAATTATTTATTTCTTTTTTTGCTATGCAATTGACTTCAGTCGCCGTGAACATGTCCGAGTGCGTCTCTCCATGTCGTCCGCGCCACTAACTGCGCAGCGACTGCTAAAGTAAACAAATCCAAAAACACGACGAAGTCAAACAGCATTTTGTTTTGAAGACTTTGTTTCCCCGTGTCCTGTGTTTGTGCTCAGTCACTCGCTACAGCTACGTAACTACGGATAAGCAAGAATGAGCTCTCTTTCCCAGTTATGTCATGAAGTTTTGCATAATTAGCCATAATTATTCATCGTTGCCGGAGCTGAGCAATACGCTCCACGAAATCTCATGCGGCTCGAAAACAGAGATAATTAAAATGCCAAAAAAAGACAAAAAAAAAAAAAAAGTGTCTAGGATCCAAAAAAAATCTCCTCGAGTGAGAGACAAGAGCTTATACAAGGCACTTCATGATGATAATTTAAAATGATAATGCACAGTATTACAGATGTAGCAACACCATTTTTCAGAGTACAAGCACAGTACAGGACAGTACAACCCCCCCCCCCCCCCCCCCACCGTGAAAAAACACGAGTTAAAAATAAAAGTGCTCGCTGAAGTGAAGTGCTCTCACCTACAGTGCAGTACGGCGTTTCCCTCTCTACGCTCTGAACGACATTCTCGCTGTTAAAGATACAGTTTGAATATGTTTTATCGCCGTTCTGTTACCTGTAGTGTGTATTAAGATGCCGCTGTAGACACGCTAATGTAAAAAGTACAGCCACATGCAAAAGAGCCGCGGCATAAGAAGCAGTGGAAAGACCATGGAATTAGGTGAGTCCAGACTTTTGACTGGGAGTGTGTATATTAGGTTGGTCAATATTCAGGAGTTAACGCATTTTAACGCGTTACAATGGAACCTTGGTTCACGAGCGTCCCGGAGCGCGAGCTGCAAACCGCGCGCCCAAGCCGCCGCTATCAGCTGAACAAAGGCACGAGTGAGACGCAGATTCTGCACATGATCAAGATCATCTTGAGTGACGTCCAAGCCTTTGCCGAGAATTATCCACGGTATGTATAATTTAGTGTTTTATTCCTTATGAACGATGAATGAGCGCGGTGTCCCTTTTTGTGCAGCGCAGAAGAAACAAATGATTTTTTGTGAAACTGGCTGCCACGTACGAACCAGAGGCCAAGAAACAAAAAGGAGAGAAAATCCCCGAATAAGAATGACCCGGTGTTATTGTGGACGCGGTCTCTCTCCCTCCACACCCGTCTCCCTCACCTCCATTCCCTCACGTCCTTAAGACAGATGTGTGAACAAAACATGTATAAACATCCTGTACCGTTTATATTTATACAGTGGAACCTCGGATTGCGAGTAACGTGATTTACGAGTGTTCCGCAAAACCGAGCAAAGATTTTAAATAATTTTTTATTCGGAAACCGAGCAAGTATTAGTTTACGAGTGCCGAGTATCATGTGTGTGTGTGTGTGTTTGTTGTGAATCTTAAAAAGCGAGGTGGGGAGAGGGAGGAGGAGTGTTACTGTGTAAAACGAGGCGAGGGAAGGGGCTAATTCCACAGACACACACACACACACACTGCGCGCACCAACGGAAAGGTAAAGTGCAGATTAATTTGTTTTATTTTCATTTTATAGATTGTATTAATTATTTTTATGTATTTACTTTTTGGGGCTGTGGAATGGATAATTTGAGTTTTCATTATTTCTTATGGGAAATGATGATTTGGTTTACGAGTGTTTTGGAATACGAGCCCGCTTCCGGAACGAATTATGCTCGTAATCCAAGGTTCCACTGTATTTAGTTCCGTATTATTTTTTGTAGAATTAAAGCTTTTGCATACTTAGTTTTGTATTTTGTGGCATAAACAAAATACATCAAAAGTTAAACATATGTAGTTTGTTTAAAGCTAAACATATGCAGTTTGTAACTATGTAGTTCATAGTGACAGGGAACCGATTCTATATACAGTACATGTATTCCTGTGGGGGAAAACAATGACGTTTGACCCTAATGGCTTCCCATAATCGCAGCGCGGTTACCCGGCCGTGTGTGATGATGATGATGTTATGCTTGGAGAACGAGATGACACATCACCAGGTGGTTCGTTATTAAAAGCTTCGAGATGGATAAAAGTCTGGATAGAACCAAAAGAACCAGTTGAGAGGTCGTGTGCTCGAGCTACATTCGAGGGGAACAATTTTTACAGGAAGACATTACACATAAAATGTGTGAGTGACGGCTCAGGATTCTCAGGTGCTACTGTACGCTGTTGATGTTCAGATCTGAGGATCGGGATTCGAAGCCTGCCGTCGGTGGGTTGCCACACCCCTGTAGTACCCGCATGCACGCATGTTTGTTAAATATTAACGTTCGAGATGTTATATTACAGTATAAAACGGCATAATCTGTTTCCTCTAATCAGTCTGTCGTGCATTTCTTTATTCCAACTCTGCACGGTTAGAAAACAAGTGAATCCGAATATTTAAAAATCCTGATTCATTACAGACTATGACTGCGAGTAACTAAAAATCACAAACTTCAAATCTTTAATCGATTGACATCACTAATGCATGCACGCACACACACACACACACACACACACACACACACACACACACACACACACACACACCAATCTATATATCCAGCACAGCACTCCATGACTCCAGCACGCTCTCGCCGTGTCTGACCCGCCTCCACAGGGACGCCTGCCACCGGCAAAGTTGAAATGAAAAACACAGAGCCGGGTCCGGCTACGCTGCACTTTCATCAGCCTAACCATAACAGACGCTCGTTCTTCTATTATTAAAAACTCCCATTGCTTCATAAGGAAAAAAGAAAGAAAGAAAAAAAAAAAAGAAAGGGAGCCACGATGTAATTTTGATGAAATTTGCCATGGAGCAACACTACACACACTACATCAGAATGCTAGTTGCAGATTTTCTCAGGTAATTGGATTTCTCTCCGATACAAACTTTGGTTTTCAGTATGTACAGGCGCTTGTACAGCCTCGGCTCTTACTGTATCAGCCAGCCGATTCGGGGCATTTCATTTAAATATGGATGTCCATACGGTAGAGGTAATTATGTCTGAAGCAATATATTCCCTGTAAGCACAGCTGATCTCTCTCTGGATTAGATACATGAGGTGACGAAGCTATCCAAACACATTAGTCATGCAGCATTGGAGATAATTTGGCGGTCAGGCTGGGAATGAATGTGGTATTATTTAAAATAACCTCATAACGCTCACGTGGTGGAGAATGCAACAAAAAGCCAAGCAAGCTGTGAAAATCCGCGCCATGCTCATTTTGTGTTTTCCATGCGTTTGTTTGTTTTGTCTTCTCCTTCCTAACAGACGAACGCCTCGTGTTGTTTACGCATCCATCAGGTAATGAATGTGACCCGGTCGTCTTCGTTAAGCAACCCAGACATTTACTGCGTCTACCTGCTTCTCCTTCGCCGCTTCGCTCTCGGCTTTCCGCAGCTTTGACACAGATTTCATGCCTGAAAATGCAGAACATGTTTTTCTTTCTTTTTTCATTCCATTTGTCAAGAAACAAACCCGATTCCTCAACGCTGGAATGAATTCGAGCCGGGATGAGGATCTAAAACATCAAAATCCGAGTCTTGATGTGGACCAGTCTTTTCGTTTTTTTCCGGATGAGTAGTAATGAGTAGCCGAGATACTTGGCGTGATTTTCCGGCGGGCAGATGGCGATCCATGCTCTGAGGTTCGGTGGACCAGCTTTTTCAGAGAGACGTGGAGTGTCACGGTTTGTTGGTTAGTCACGGTGTGGTGTACGACCGAATGTGGCATAAAAATACAGATTAAAGTGCATTTCCAAGTTGTATTTTTTCCCCTTTTGGCTCAGGACAGCGTCTTTCCTCAGAGCCGCTCGTGCGTCTCAGCAGTTACAGCAACAGTGATAAATAATGCCAGTGGGTCTCATTTATCAAGCTGAATGCAAAGAGATTTACTTTTAAATATGTTTATTTTGTACTTGTGATCCTGAGTGAGTGTGTGTGTGTGTGTGTGTGTGTGTGTGTGTGTGTGTCTGTAGAAGCTTATGTATGAGAAAATTAATTAATCTGGACCTTCACTTATTATTGCACTTTTAAAACTTATTATAATTTTTTTTTTTTTTATGTTTCCAGCATTTAGCCGATCAGATAAAAAAAAAGTGGTGTTCAAGTCAAACTGGGACTCGTGATGAAACTCCTAGCCGAAGCAAACTGGCTCGTCGCCAACTTGCAAAAGTGACGCGTCTGTCTGTGCGAACCGTACGCACAATCATTCACCAAGGCCACTTGCACATTACGGCTGGGAGTTATTGCCACATCAGCTGTAAAGTCCTGAACTCGCTCCAAGCCGTTTCCACATTTCCGGGGCAGTAAAGGAGTTCCTGGGAGGCCGGCGTTTCAGTCAGTCCGATCGTGGGTCCGGCGAACCGAGCCGAAAGACTTTCTACCATTATGTACGTACACGACAGGATGTACAAGTATTTAAGGAAAGTGTTCCTGAAAACTTTGTAAATCCAGCAAATATTATTATTAATTTTTTTTTCCATTTAGGTTTCGGTCATGTGACCATCATGCAAGGCTGCTTAAAATAAAAGGTAAAAACAGTGTTAGATTGTAGGAGGGTCCAACACTGCTGCCTTACATCTCCAGGGCTGGGGTTCAAATCTGCCCTCTGTCTGTGTGTGTGTCTGTGTGTGTGTCTGTGTGTGTGTGTGTGTGTGTGTGTGTGTGTGTGTGTGTGGGTTTCCTTCATTTATTCTGGTTTCCTCCCACAGTTCAAAGACATGTCTTGTTGGCTGTACTTTTGGTGAGGTGACAGATATCACTGATCCCAAGTGAAACATGATTTAAAACACACAGGTCCAGACTTCTAAGTGGCAGAAAGAAAGAAACACTAATCACTCGCTCACTCTCCTTCATTCATTCTCTGTAGCGTTGATCCTGTACAGGGTCACAGGAGGCCTGGAGCCCATCCCAGGGGATTCTGAGCAGAGGTACACCCTGGATGGGGTGCCAATCCATCGCGGGCCACACAACCGCATGCACACACACACTCATTCACACACACACACTATGGGCAAACTGGAAATGCCAGTTAGCCTGCCTACCCTGCATGTCTCTGGACTGTGGGAGGAAACAGGAGTACCATGTGCCACCACGCTGCCAGCACTCTAATTAGGAAACTTTTACTTCATGTTTCCTTTTGACTTATTCCATGTATACGGAATGTTTTGCAAAGATAATTTTGGACAAAAAAAAAAAAAAAAAAACGTATCACCATCTGCTCATGCATTTTTCAAAAGGTGAATTAATACTATTATATTTTTAAGAATCGGTTATCGGTCTTATCGAGATGTTTCCTAACTGTAAGTGCCCCCCCCCCCCAAAAAACAGCGACACACTTTACTAACCGCGTGCTACACGTCTCGCAATCTCTCAGTCACTTTTTAACTCGCACGCGTGGTTCTGCAAAAGGAAGTAGAAGAGAAAAAAGCGACAAAAAAGTCCATCGTCTCCATTAAACACAGCTAATTAGAGTCGAGCGGGAGGAAAGCGTTTTCCGTTCTCACTCATGCGCCTCGCGGATCTACAGTATATCTGTGTCTATATTTAGATTTATGTCTCGGGAGCCTCCTGTGGATGGAAATAAATAATTGAAGGTCTGTTTCATTTGACATCAACAAGCGACAAACCGGTTCAACATCGAGACGCGTAAACATTAGGCCTTCCATGGAACGCGCACACGAAGCTTTCATTCGCCCGTATTTAATACGTACACTAATGCGAGCGGTTCATGCTCATGATGGAAACTGCAACAGGATCACACTTTAACATTAAATAAATGTTTCATAGCCCCTCCGTGTTTCATAGCTCTGGGTTACTCGGATAAACACTGCATAACCGGTGCGGATGCCGCGGTGGAGCAAACGTAATAAAATAATGAAGTGCAAAAGAAACAGTGAGTGAAGCTTTGCTGCAATCAAATCGGTTCGGTTAAGTAACCATTGACTCCTGATTCTCAGTGACCCCAATGGGTGTTGTTGCGAAATATGCAAGCCTGGTCAACATGAGCGTGTGCGGTTTCAGTGCTCTTTTAAGATCGTTCTTTTATTTTTCTCTTTTTATTTTTTTTTTTTTTTTTTACACTCCGAGGTGAAGTGAAAATTCTATAACAGAGTTTTACGAGATCTCATGTTTCCTCAAAGTCACACTGAAGGTCTCTAATGATAGACCTGGGATTGACGATGCTGCCTACAGTAGGTTATCACTCTGCTGGCTAACACGTACACAAATATTTATTATGGCCAACTTGGGAAATGTGGAATTTATTTCTTTTCTTTTCTTTTCTTTTTATTATTTCTTTTACTTACTGTAGAAAGGTAACACTTTTTTTTAAGGCACTACTCAATACAGTCTCTTTTGGCGGAGCTGATGGTCTCATACAGTACTGCACTACGCGGTGTTGACACCAGTGACATGAGCAATGTGCACAGATAGATGAAGAAATTTAAAGAAGGGGAAGATAGAACATGCAGTGGAAGGCGAAACTGCGTGGCTTGTGATGGAGACTGTGTTGAGTAGTACGTCTGTATGGAGAAAAAGTCACTCTATTAGCATGTGCAATTTGAAGCAGCTATGTCAGTTAATTAAAAAAAAAAAAGAAAAGAAAAAAAGTTATTCCCACTTTTTTTTTTTGCATTACTTTCAGTACAGCTCTCGTTAAACATTTAAAGTTTTCATTAGCAGATTTGTAGCTATCGGTTTTGTGTCCTATATCGTGCCGATGGAGCCGTGCTCTGAAATAAGGGCTGGGCGATATGAGTCGATTATTGCATCTGAGTTTCTTTTAAAAATAATGCACAGACGTAAGTTTTCATAACCAATTTCCTAGAGAATTAACGTTTAATGATATCTAATGTATACAATCGTAGTTCTTTAGGTTAAAATATTACTGTTTTTATACTAGATTATAAAGATGAAATGCTAAATGCTAACCTCACACAAACACGTCACAAGCAACAATCAAAACAGATTTTCACTGTATATTGATATTAGATTGTTATATCTAACACCCCTATAGTGAGATTTTACTTTACAACCAAAAAAATCTAAATTGTCAGAAGTAAGGAATTCATCATTTATATTCAAAGAGCACAAATCTCAATTCTTTCACGTTGAGCTTTTTGTTTTTATCTGTGACAGTAAAACCAGTCTGGGAAGTGCAGAGTGTAAATCGGCTTTAAAGGCTGAAAGAGAAGAGTCATGAAATGTGACTAATCGGAGTCAAGGGTGCTTATCCTGATGCTTATTGAAGTAAGTATGAACGGCGTACACAATGAAGAAGTTTACCTCTGTTGTCCAGAGCCGTTTCATTTGCTTTGATTTGTTTTGATTTTAGGCTGCCCTTGACAGTGTCATACCTCACATTCCCTGGAGCCGGATATGGTACATGTGCAAGTACCAGTCCCATTGGCCAGTACATCCATGGCTTCCGGCGTGGCAGCAGGGTTGTAGCTCATGTAATATTCCTGCAGCTGGGAACTCAGGTTCTGTTCTGGCTCGGGACTCTTTTTTCGCCGCTTCCGTCCAACCATGGAGCGCTGCTGCAATAGCCTCGTGGCTCCCGGATACCGTCTACAAGAGACGTAAATCACCATCAAGATGAGTGACGTCGTAAAGAAAAGTGCCACGCCACCGACCACGATCTTATGCAGGGATAAGTCCTCTGGTTCTGGAGACTGGGTCACAAGCAGGCTGTTGGAGGGTGGTGGCGTATTCGGAGGGGTGTCTCTGGGGTTCGTTTCAGGGACGCTAGGATGAGGAAGAGGTTGAACCAACAATGGTGGGGTGGGTGGTTCAGAGGTGGCTGGAGGAAGGGGTAGGTCAGGCGTTGTCAAAGGTAAGATTGGCTCGGGGGTAGTTTCCATACTCGACTCCCCCCAGGTGTGGTGAGGAAACGGTGTCTGAGGGATGAGTTCAAAATCGTCACAGTCTATATAATTCTTTGTTGCCTCCATCACCTTTTCCCCTTGAAGATGTTTAGGGCTGCTGCAAATGATACTGGTGTCTTTAGTCCCATGGAAATTCTTCAACCAGGCGACGAGAGGACAAATCCCCGGCCCGCAATCCCAGACATTCCCGGCGAGGCTGATTGTGGAGAGCGAAATCCAGGCTGCCACCGTCTCATGAGACACATTAGCGAGCTTGTTAGACTCCAGGTTAAGGACCTGAAGATTTGGGAGGCATTGGAAAACCACAGGGTCCAGACTCTGGATCTCATTTCCAGACAGGTCCAGCTTCTGTAGCGTATACCACATCCAGGGGAGGCCTTGGTTCACCGCTCGGATGCGATTCCACTGGAGATACAACCCACGGAGGTTTGCAAGGCGGGGAAAAAGAAAGAAGTTGATCCGTGAGAACTGATTGTGCTCCAGGTGCAGTTCCATCAGCCGAGATAAACCCAAGAATGTGGTACGGGTGAGGACGCGAAGTCGATTGTAGCCCAGATCCAGAAACTCCAAGCTTCTGCACTCTATAAACGCCCGGACAGGAATTGTTGTGAGCCCGTTGGAGCGCAGATGCAGATTCTGTAGCTTTCGAAGCCCGTGGAACTGACCTGGCTGTAATTCCTGGAGTTTGTTATAGGACAGGTCCAGGCTGCGGAGATTCGGCACACCGTGGAACGTAGCATTGTGTAGTTGTGAGATCTTATTGGTGCTCAAGACCAACTCTTTAAGTCGTCGTATGCCCTGGAAAGCTCGGCTGTCCACGAACGAGATCTGATTGTGGTCCAGGTACAACCATAGAAGCTGGTTCAGGTGGGCAAACTGGTAAGGAAGCATTGTATGCAAGTCATTGTTTCGCAGAGACAAACCCTGGCAAGTTACTGAAATGTTTTCCGGGACATCGATGAAAGATGCCGAATCACAATGGACAATTTTACCCTCACAGCGGCAGCTGTAGGGACATGTTTTCTCCCCGGAGCAGAGAAGAAGCAGAAAGGAGGCAAGGAGAGAGAGGACGCAGGCTAATCTCTTGGCGCAAATCGACAGACCTGTGGAAAGAAAAGAAAAGAAAAGAAAACATCATATTACTTTTCATCAGAAAATTATTCATTTGCTCATACTGCATCTGATCTGCTAGGGGGCCTTTAGGGTAATGAAAAACCCCAGGCCAAAATAAACTTTGAAATAGATTAAAGACTATGTCCAGAATTCATTAAAATAAGCAGTGCCGGGAATCGTGTAAAAGTCTCTAAGGAGGCTTTGAAGGTTTCACAAGGACCCACAAGGTAACGAAGGGGTGTGGCTGTCACTCACAAACCTGCTATTAGCAAAGAAATTGTTACCTCATTCCTATCGTCAAAATATGTAAATCCAAATTTCAATAATTAGGTGTACAAACAATGTTCCCTCCGACCTCATGATGTGTTGTGTCTGTGGAAAGTTCAGGGACAGACAGACAGTCCTGCGGCTGCGTGGAAACTGCACATTTAAATAACGAGTCTAATATTTAAATAGACGGATTGTGTTCACAAAATAAATGTGTTCTGAAAAGGTCCATTTGATTTGATTTACAGGTTGAATGTTTAACAAGCCCATGTTTGAAAGGGTCACTCAGTCTGTGCTTTAGAAAGCTCGATCCATTAACAATTCACAGGACACCATTTTCCAAAGGGCTTAGTGTAATTTCATTCATGTGGAGATGAATTTCAGCATCAATAAAAAAAAAAAAAAACGCGATGAAAATATGTGTGTGTAGCAAACGGACATCGCGCCGAGGCTTCACTGGCTGTTCCGTTAACCCTTTTTTACCAGTTCATTTCAAAATGGATGACGTTGTTCGCGTTACCGGCCCGAAGGGACTCAAATCCGTCAAATCTTTGTCAGGCGTCACACAGTTAAAAGAGTTAAAAGAGAGTCTGAACGCACAAACCTGATGTTTTTCAGAGCAGATCTGAGACAACTTTGTACTTGGTTCTAGTTTGTATATATACTGTATACATGTACAGTATGTCTAATATGTCGTCATGTGACTTGAATTCGAACGGTCAAATCAGGATTCATGGGACTTTTTTGTCTCTGGGCATGCAAAGGGTGCGATGCAATCTGTTCAGGGATTTCACAGCAGCACTCGCAATAGCAAAAGTAATCACGCTCGTCTGGCGTTCTTCCTTCTTATGGCCGACTAACACGGCCGCCATCCTCCAGAGCAAAACCCCAAGCTAAAATCTCTGTCTCGCAAACATGACTGGTGTTCTAACCCAGATGGCACGTGTGAGCACGTATCGATGTGAGCATGCGTGCCATTTCAGAGGACACACACGTCCGCGTTAGAGTCAGACAAATGTCACTTGTAACTACGAATTTTGAACCGTCCTGACACGCGAATCCGATCTGACCAAAAGAATCAGAATTTGTAACGTGAATATCGCCTCTGAGAGCGGCAGCGTTCGCTGAACCGGTCATGGGACCTCATTATTAGCGCCTCGTGGATTCCCAGAGAGACGGTTAATGTGACATTGCAAAAGATGCGAGCTTGTAAACTCGTTAAGATTGTTTTCTCGTTTTTCACATAACCGTCTCAGGCATCGTCTCCGCATTAAGCGCTCCGCCAGAGTTCAGAATCGAGAGCAAGGTCTATGAGATCAGAGTTAATAGCGTACAGCGACAGATAATAATACCATGCCATTAATTCCTGGGAGCGAACATTTCGGTCTACGTCCTTCATGAATTATGAATCATGAAGAAGAAAGTCAGGTGATGTTATTATTAAGACATCATACTGCCTAAAGTGCATAAATATCTCCATGTGTAAGAACAGAGGTGGGGGACGGGGGGGACGGGGGGGGGGGACGGGACATATTCCTATACTGAAGTAAAAGTGCAATCGATCATCTAAATAAATGTGATGCAGTCCTGAAAGACCTGGAGGAACTTGCCAGAGATGAAGCTTGGAGAACAGCCAAGAAAGGACCAAAAAAGAAAAAAGAAAAAAAGAATCGGCTTTTGACGTAAATCGAGTTTGTCTGCCAATAACATACTTTGACATCTCTACTATAATAAAGCTTAAACGGGTTTTTACTGAAATGACATGGAAATATTTTCTAACCTTTAAGATCATGCTGCGTAAGAAGCAAGGAGAGAGAGAGAGAAAAACAAACAAACAAAACAAAAAAAAAACAGTCAGACTGACTAAAGATATTGAAAACCTCCCTAAGCACAGGAAAATGTTCATGGTGTTGAAGAGTTCACGGTGCCACAGGGAAACATTTTGTATTAAAGGACTGGGAGAATATCCATGATGCTAATAAAAGAGGACTGAAATCTTTAAATCCCATAATATCTAAAAATAAATAAATAAATTAAAAAAATGTTCATGAATAACAAGAAGTGTAGCTGACAGAACTGGAGAGAGTGAATTAATATGAGTGACTATTTTTTTTCAGAGATGACAAATTGAAAAGAGATTATCGCCAAACAAGCTTGTGTTTAAAACCGTAAACCCAGGCAGCACAGATCTGAGCCGACAACACAATCATAGGTCAAAGACGATTAAAAACAAACAAACAAACAAACAAACAAATAAATAAATAACCTATATATATATATATATATGTTTTATGTGCTTGTATGGGGGGGTTAACTGTGTATCTGGGTTTATTTATTTGGGAATATACAGTAGGAAGGAACAATATTGCAAAAATGTAGAACTCTCAAAATGAGCAGATTATTATTATTATTTTGATAATATAATATTTGTTTATATAAAAACATGTGATCAGCGCCATTTCTTTGCCTCTTCTCCTCAGTCATGTTTGTATAGTTGTGTTAAAATGAACTAAAATGTAGTTCATCATATTGTCTCTTTATTGCTGAAATAAGGCTATTTCACTTTATACCGCACAACCCAAAATGTGTTAAACAACAAACAAACTGTAAAACAAATAATACCCAAAAGAGGTTTAAGGGCTGGATGCCGTGACTGACTGTTTCCTCCGCTGATGTGAGAGCCAGAGACTGGGATGATGTGGATGATTCTAATAATCACTGTCGGAAATGTATAATAAAATTCAGTATTAATGTTTGTTTTTCCATCGGTACATTAGGCGGTAAATGTCCAGGTCAGTGCAGCACTGTTCAGTGGAAATGAAATGAAATGAAAAGTAATTCCCTTTTCACTTCAGGCTGCTGAAGCAGAAATGCCAGAACTCGCCACTTTCTCCTGCCGTTTCTTTTATACTGTACTTCAAGCTACATTTGTTTCAATCCTCCTCCGAACGTGCCATTTCAGTGTCTCTGAGTGTAAATGAGTTTACTCTGATCCACGCCCGTCCAGAGAATAGCAGAGCTCAGGGGAGGAGCTTATATATTAGGGGGAATAGGGGGAATCACTCACGCCTAGTCTAAGCCGCTTTAACCAGCATACTGAGTCATCGGGTCCTGGAGCTTATCCACGACGAGACCTATGGCACGGGACAAGGTACACCTTGGACTTAGTGCCAATCCATCGCCGGGCAGACACACATACATACACACACTCATTCACACACTACTGCCAATTTAGGAACGCCAGTTAGCCTAATCTGCATGTCTTTGGACTGTGGGAGGAAACCGGCGTACCTGGAGGAAACCCACCAAACACCCGGAGAACATGTCAACTCCATGCACACAGACCCCAAACCCACCTCGAGGCGAGCAAGAGTTGCCTACTGTCTAGAAATGTGTTTTATCTGAGAAATCTAACTCGCTAGTTTTTGTTTTTGGTCTTTTATTGTTCCGAAGAAGAAATCTTAGCTAAGGCTAATTACAAAAGCTTTAAAGCTAAACTCTGTACTATTAGCAAACAATTCATATTAGAAACACTGATGATACAATCCTTAGGGGTAAAAACGTTTGCACTCTATGGACAAATGAATTTGGCCAAAACTGTTCATTACTGCATTCAGGTGTTTTAATCAATCAGGCCTCTTATCCTCAGTGAAGAACATCTTAATGCTTCAGCATATCAAGACATCTTGGACAATGCTACGCTTCCAACGTTGTGGTAACAGTTTGGTGAAGGCCATTTTCTATTCCGACATGATTGTTTCCCAGTGCACAAAGCAACGACTATAACGACACGGGTTGATGAGCTCGGTGTGGAAAAACTTGAGCGGTCCGAACACAGAGCCCTGAGACCTCAACCCCATCGAGCACCTTTGGGATGAACTGGAGCGGGGCTTGTGAGACACGCCTTCTCTTCCAACATCGTTGTCTGACCTCTATAGAATGAATGGACACGAACTCACACATAGTCTTTTGGACGGCTTTCGAAGAAGAGTGGAAGCTGTTATAGCTGCAAAAGTGAAATCGACTCCATATTGAAGTGTGTGTGTGTGTGTGTGTGTGTGTGTGTGTGTTTGGATGCAACATTATTGCAGGTTTGGCCAAATGGCAAAATAATGGCTTTTAGTACGGTATACAGTATGTATGTAGTGAGGGATTTAAACTTGCTTTTAAACATGCTGATTCTTAAACTTGTCTTATAATAATAATAATTATTATTAACAAATAATGTACAGGGTGGGCCATTTATATGGCGACCATGGTGGCCATTTAGAAGTTGGCCATCTTGTAAATAACTCATGAAAGAATGCCGTTACGTTAAAACCAAGCACACCGTTGTTTTTCTTGTGAAATTCCCAATAAGTTTGATGTGTCACATGACCCTCTTCCTATTGAAAAAAAAACAAAAGTTGGATCCAAGATGGCCGACTTCCAAATGGCCACCATGGTCACCACCCATCTTGAAAAGTTTGCCCGCTCACATATACTAATGTGCCACAAACAGGACGTTAATATCACCAACCGTTCCCATTTTATTAAGGTGTATCCATGTAAATGACCCACCCTGTAGTAAGTGCAAAGCAGAGATTTTGAAAAAGTCTTAAGTATTAGTATACTGTACAGTTGAAGTCCTTAAAAACTGAGAATTGAATATGTTACTAAAGGAACTGCAGTTATTTTCTCTGCCTTAGACTAAATAGAACAAGATAAATTCTGCAGGAGGAGGTTATTCATGGCCACGATTCTGTTTTGCTCAGAAGCTGCCATTAATGTGTTGTTTCTTCAAGCTTCACTGCATGAACATGAAATCGTTCCGCATTCGTCATCTGTTCCTGACTCCAACTGTTTAATATTTAACCAAATGTAACCTACAGTATGTATAAAACGTACACATTATTAACTACATAAAGACATAATATGCATTACTGTATGGATCAACCTGATGTGAGGTTGCCAAGTGATTTTAAAAAGCCCTTTAATACTCTCTAAAAATTAATTATCATGAATGCCTTAAAATTAAATTATACCGCGAATACCATTTTTATTGTGTTTCATTAGAAGTGATTGGTCGAGCTGGAACTATAAATCAACCTATTGTGTCTTTTGAGCCATTAAATCAAGCTAATAGCTGCTTGGGTTTGCTTCATACTGTGCGATTCGTGCCAGAAAGAGATTGGGGTAAAGTGGGTAATTTGTTTCAGTGTAGGATCATGTCCAGGGGGGCAGGGTGAGGGGGGGGGGGAAGAGAAGATTCACCGAACATGTCTGTGTGATAAGCGCGAGCTCCACGAGGCAGCCAAGAATAATGGATAAAATGATAAAGTTGTGAGTTTTTAGCTTAAACGTTCTCCCGGTTGTGCTGCTCGCTAATTTCTGAGTGATCGCTGCCATCCTGATGATGATGATGATGATGATGATGATGATGATGATCTCATAAATGTCTAGCTAATCATCTCATCCATTCTCTCTAATCTGCAAATAGCACTTATCGACTAAATATACTGTAGGTGTATTGGCAATAAAAAAAAGCTTATTATTGACATGGTTAGGACGAGTGCGAGTAATAAAACACTCGGATGTGGACTGATGTCACCGTTAAGCCAGTTCTGAAGCGCTTTATTCCGCGTACACCACAACAATTTGACAACGATCACTACGTGAATGTGGTAATTAATGAGACAGTGGAGTAGCGGCCTCCAGGGTCCAGAGTCTAATTCCCGTCCTAAGTCTGTGCGTGTCCTCCGTGGGTACTCAGGTTTCCTCCCGAAGTCCAAAGACATGCAGATTAGGCTAATTGGCGTTCACAAAATTGCCCGTAATGTGTAAATGTGCGAATGTTTGCGTGCTCAGGGATGGATTGGTACCTCCGGGCCGCCCACCATCGTGTACGGGATAAGCAAATATAAGAGTAATTAATAACACATACGGACTCAATAAATATGTTTACGGAACGTCCATGAGGCAATAAGTTCCTGTTCTTTGCAGCAGCATTCTGGGACGCTATTGAAACAGGAGATACCAGAAAACTTAAAAGGTCCCTTTTTAAAAAAAAATTTTTTTTTTTTTACTATTTCATTAACAAGTTAACACAGGTCTCAGCGCTCCCCAAAGTGTGTGTGTGTGTGTGTGTGTGTTAATGGTTCAGATGAAATATTCCTCCGATAAGGTGTTTATTTCGCACCTCAAACTCAAAAAATGTATTTCACTCCCCTTCCGAATGCACTGTTTCAGTGTCTATGCAAATGAGTTACTGCCGAGCGACGCCTCTCCAGAGAACAGCAGAGTTAAGCAACAAGCTGGGGGGGTTGGGGGGGGGGGAGGGGCTCTTCTTATATGAGGTCACAAAATGGGGGAAACTAACTGGCTTGTTTAAGCACCTTATAATACAAAAATGGAAAAAAGGATAAAACAACACGTAAAAATGACAAACCAGTGAATGTTGTATATGAGAGAGAGAGAGAATACGAACATTTCTTTGCAGAAAACATCACCATGAATAGAAATGTATAAAAATGTTGCGATGTTGAGATCTGCACTATGAGTTAAGTCCGTGTAAATGGACCGTTACTACTGTCGGAGCTGCTGTTATAGAAAATGAATCAACACCTTCTGACCAATCAGACGAGTCAACGCTCGTCGACATGATGCAGTATTTCAGCTGGATGGTTTTAACCCTTGATGGACACGCTGACGGTCATTTTAACACTTTACTACAGCGCGTCTGAGACGGCGCACTGATGTAACACCGCTGCACGCTTCTCATCCCGTCGTTTTGAGGAAAGCTGAACGGACGTCGCGATCGTTCAAAGACGGCTGTTGGATTTCGGGGTGTTACCACCGTCTCCGAGACGACTGCCAAGATTCCTCGATACAAAAGCGCCGCAGGCGAGGGAACAATTTACAGGATGCAAAGTGCCTCTCTGCACCCGCCAAAGCCAGACAGCTCCCCCACCTCCCCCACCTCCCCTCTTTTTAACCAGTCAAATATCCCTAATAGCTTTTTTTTTTTTTTTTTTCTTCCCTCACTCCAGAGGCTCCTTTTCCCTTCACGTCTTCTTCTATTATATAAAAATACAGCAGACAAGCCAGGGCTTTTATTCCACTGGGTGACAGGCGTTTCTCAATTATAAAAAAAAAGGCCATATTTATCCCTGTTAAGTGCACTCCTAATTGAACTTCGCAGCACCTGCAATTAACCCTTCCCTCTAATTCTCTCCAAATCCCGAACGATCGATGCTTTAGCCTCTGCCCCCATCTTGCTTTAAATACTTAATATGCTACATTTATTATACACAGTCCTTTCTATCATAAATTGGGCTTTTAGCACGAATCCCTCATTTAGGCGCGCGCGCTGCGTCCCCCTCTTGTCAATCAGCACGAGGACACTCAGGTGCGTTTTAGCTGTGCGTCGGATAATGGCGCTGAGCCGAGAAGGTTCTTCACTGTACTAGTTTGGCTTTTTTTCCGTTTGGTTGGCAAATCCTGCATGAGTTCTGATTCCACGGACGCAGCACGGGTATCAAACTCTTTCAGAAAAATTCTGAAATGGTTTGTTTTTGAGCTGCTTGGTATCCATCAGGAACACGTTATTCATCAAAAACATAATCCAACAGCAGGACGAAGGCCAGAGGTGAGGCCCGGGGTGAGCCCAGTTCATATACTCTGGCAATGTTCAGTGCTAAAGGCAGAGCGAAGGTGAAATACACCGACACGGATAATGGAATTACTGAAGAGTAGAAATACTGTGTGCTGACGGAGGCTACAGATCCATGCGAAGATGCTCAGTGACGCACATCAGAAGCAGAGATATCAGAAGATATCAGGAGCATCGTTAATACTGTATGATGCTACCACCACCAGGTTTTTTCCCCCCAAAATGCAGTGCTTTTTTTTTTTTTTTTCTTTCTTCCCAAACAAAAAAAGGAAAAGTTTGGTCTCATCAGACCACAGAACATGTTTTCCTTCTTTCGTTTGCGTCTCCAAACACTATTCCATACAGTACAGCTCGCTACTCTTCCATAAATCTCAGCATTGTGGGGCGTCACATGGTGGAATTGTCCTATGAAGAGCTTTGTGAGGCTGTCCAGGCGAATAAAAAAGAAACTGTTTTATGAGTGTTCGAGTCAAACCGGGACTTGCGATGCAATTTCTGGTGACTGACGACGTCAAAGCGATTGACATTTACAGAAGATTTCAAGCGCAGTACAGTTACGAGTCTCCTGGAGCAGTCGGTGGAACGGCCGATCCGTGAAAATCGGCGTTTCCAACTGTGCGAACCGTACAGCACACGCGATCGTTCACCAACACCACCTGTACATTACAGAACCCCCGGCTGGGAGTTACCGCCGCGTCCCCCGTACAGTCCCGACCTCACTTCAAGACATTTCCGCACGTTTGGGCCGCTTAAGGAGCGACCTGGATTTCCGACGCGATGCCCGGGGCGCACTGAGAATTCCTTCTACCTTGATGGTGTCCAAGCAGCACTAGTGAACCGCTGGGATAAGGGCATTCGTGTGGCGGGGAAATATTCAGAGAGATAAAGCGAGTTTCTACTCTCCGAACTTTATTCTGTACCTACAATCTACAGTCCGTGTCGTGGGTCAGGGGAGCACTGAGACATTTCTTCTTGCTCCTGTCAAAAATAGAAATGCCGAAACAATTTAAATGAGAACGGCGCAGGCTGACGATGCGTAAAAACGTCCACTCTGATGTCTGTTAAAGTTCACAGAGTTTGATGGAACACCTCCAACAGTAAACGGAGCGGGCGGAGCTGCAGTCACTCAGGCTGCTGTTCAGGAAGACGGAGGGGTTAGCGCCACGATCCGGCACGAAGGATCTATAAGAGCAGCTCAAACTGAGTCTGTTTGGTGTTACAAGCGTTTCGCTGAAAAATCAATCTCTGCCCACAAGCACTGCTACCACAAACCAGCAAAGAACAGCAGCGTAGTCACGCGTAGTCACGGGAGGCGACCGCAGTCCAGCCGCCTCCTCGCACCAGCACGTGCAAAACATGCGCCGGACAAGAGCGGGAAAAGCAGCCTCGGGTGTGGTCATGGTTAAGATTTTAGTTATTACTGAGATTTCAGCAGGATTCACAGTGAACTGGGGATTCATTTATTTCAGTCATCAAAGTGTGAGAATTTTTGGGGCTCATTCCTGATATTTTCCGCACTGCTCTTACCCTCTTTCACACAATTAGTATTTTTCACTCACTCAACTGCGACTTTTCCCGACATTACCCTGTGCCAGATAATCTGAACCGCACTTACTGGAGGTTGCCAGATCATGCTGAAGTGGTTCCCCCACTTATTAAAAATGTCTTCCTGACCACATTGCTTCCTCGTTGTTATCATCTGGCCACGCCCACACGTCTGGTCTACCTTCTGACAGGGTTGTTTAAGAAGTGAGAACCTTCTTACTGCATTAGTTAGGGTTCAATTACAGTAACTTGTTGCAGCTGAAACATGTTAACCATTGCAGTAATTATCCAGAGGAAGGAGTGAACTATGTACATTACTGTAGCTTTATAATACATGAATGTACGTATGAATATGGTGTTAATGCCATAAATGCATGATGTTTGAAAAGTCAACACATAATTGTCATGCTGATGAAAAATAAGGATTGGAAAAAAAAAATAAATAAAATCTCATTTTGTCAGTACATATGAAGGCCAGCAATGGCATGTCATTTTTAGTTTGGGCTCCACTGTGCTTGGCACTTCATGGCAGGATCGCCACTATTAAGATGAATATACTCCCAAACAGTGGCGTCCGGTCAATACGGGGCGCAGGGGCGCCGCCCCTCCCCCCCCCCTTAAAGTTAGACAGAGAAGAATGCTCCATTAACATGTAATTATTTAACATAATAATTATTCGTTTTAATAATGAAATAAAGTCATTTAGTCACAATATTCCGCTGTATTCCTTAATATCATTTATTTGCAATTAAAAACAATCTAAACTGTATTACGTTCATTTGTGTTCGTGTACGCGGGGCGCCGGACAAACGGGTGTCTCTGTACGTCTCAGGTACGTTTTTTGAAAAGCATGTGACTTGAGGCTGAGCTCTGATCGGATTTTTTTCAAAATCATCCTTGGGGCGCAGCACTGTGCTCCCTGAACCCTCCCACTTTTGTTCTGAGCCAATCAATGTTGTTTTTAAATATTTGGGCTCATGTGATTGGTCCTTTCCAGCACTATTCATGGCAAGAGGAGCTGCTGACGTGAGTCATGTGAGTAATGCCGTTATTTCATGCTAGTACAGTAGTAGTGATGCTTAATCACCTGATAAATGGCTATTTACAGGCGAGCATTAAAAGTTTATTTTTAATTTTGTTTGCACCTTTAAAGCGCTTAACATAACAGTAAAAAGAAATAAATAGTGGAATAATAAATGGGCCAGAATTAGTCTCAAATCTATGTATTGACGTATCGCTACCGGATTTCTTTAGCTTACCAAATGAGACACGTAGGACTTGGATGGATGTCGACTCCCCTGAGCCCTGGCGAGCTTTGAAAGTGAATATTATTTATCCAATACGTCCGCAAGATCGACTCTTTACAGGGATATCACAGAAAGTTCTAGAAAGGTTTGGTCCAATCATATTAAAATTTGGAAAATGGCAGAATGGTAACAAACCGTTCGTCTCCAAATCCTGGGCTGAATGTGGCATTTAGACGTTAAAGTATCTAATGATTATGGATTCAAATCTTTTCAGATCTTAAAAGATGAATTTTCTTTGCCAGGATTCTCCTTTTTCCTGCACCTGAGATTAAGATCTGCGTTTAAAACTTATGGTGCACCATGGACGGCAAAATTTTTTTTTTCTCATCCTATGATAAAGTGGTTAGACTGCAACACGGATTCCAGAGGCTTTGTGAGTAAAACTTATAAATCACTTGCGGTACAGCAACACTCAAACGTTCCTATTGTCGGCAATCCATCGGGATCCAGTCTGGGGGAACCGTTTTGCTAGCTCCAAAAACCCAGATCATCAAATGATTCCCTATAGGCTAATTCGTAAGGCGTACTGTACGCCGCTCCCTACTTATTACAGTATAGAAAGTGGAAAGAAAGTCTGACTCCCTTTTGCCATTTCTGTAGCAGAATGTGGGAATGACCTCAAACTGAAATGTTCTGGTCCTCGGTTCGGGATGCATTGACTGATCTTATAAGGACTCAAATGAAAAAGGTCCCACTGGGTCTCCTCTTGATGGATGATTCCTCACCGTCACTGTCACTGCAGATCAAAAAAAAGGACTCTGTTCATTGCCCTTACTGCTGCTGAAAAGGTTCTTCTGAAGTTGTGGACGGATCCAGCCATCCCAGCTATACATACTGTACCCGGATGTCCTGTTTGCTAGACATTATTGCTTTCTTGGACTGTTCTACAGCGCATGTGCACGGCGCCAACAGAAGGGCAATTCAAGGTCAGTTGGAGATTTTATGTACGTAGCTTTTTATACATGTATCTGGATGTGTTTATGTTTATACTGGTGTGCATTTATTTGTGTGTGTTTATATATATATATATTTGGTTGATTTTGGATTATTTCATCTTCATAAAATAATCAAATCTATAAAGCATGCTAGGCTAGTTAACAGTACTGTACTAGTTAGGTCGGTAATGGTGTTGTTATGATTAGCGTACTTCTTGCAGAAGCCTCATGGATTTCATTAATTACTTAATTCTTTTTTTTATCACTGGCTCTAACCAATAGCCAAATATGAAAGCAGCAATAATCAGTTAATTTACTCATCAGAACTGAAACGCTGACATTAGATGTAGTTTCAATTAAGACGAAATTTGAGTAAAAATGAACCCTGTAACTTTATGGTCATCACAAGACATAATGCAACATTGTAATTACAAAAGAAAAAAAGAAGCAAAAAGGCAGAATTAATAATCCATTATTCAGAAGAACAGTCTTGTAATCTTTTAATTCTTCACACTTCTCACATAAATTCAGAAAAGATGTGTCTGCACACTGGCTCATTTGTTACAAAGGGAAATGAAAGAATCCTGACCTGATTGGTTGAGGGTTGAAAGCTGGCGAAACAGACACCCAGCTGTTTGGAAATTAAGTCTCATTCTGGATAATTAACAATAATGTTCATGTGTATGAAAATGTCAAAGATTAACGTTAGATTTCTTGGAGCTTGATGTATGGAGGTGTTTAATGAAGGGGTTTGTAGTTTTATATTTACTATTGTGCAAACAAACAAACAAACAAACAAACAAACAAACAAAGTGCTATCTTACAACAGCAACAGAAAGATACACTAAAAAAATTGAGTTTGTTGTAAAACTGAACCTCATTTACCGAGCGGATCGTTTACAATTTCATTTAGGCGAGAAATTCGTCAGAAAGTACAGAAATAAAATTCTGTTATTTCGGAAGATGCTGCACGTTTGTATCTCATGATTACAGACCGACTCTCACCCACGCTGAGATATACAGTTAGTGTCATTAACCACTGGACAACACCGGGGACACGCCCATTGTTTTGTTTTATTCTAATTAATTCCAAAAAAAATATATATATATATATATATATATATATATATATATATATATATAAAGTGAGGCTACAAAAAACATTTATTTTAGTTATTAAACTAATTAACACTAAACAATGAATCGTGTTGAGTAAAACTTTTTGTCGTGTTCCAGTCTGGACTTGTCACTAACTTAAATGAGATTTTGGACTGATTGTATATAAACACACTCTGACGAGTTCCCCTGTGGAAATAATTTTCCTGGAGTTAATTAATGAGAAAGACAACAACATAAAAAGCCTGTTGTCTGCAGACGACAGCGTGATCTCTTTTGCAAGCAGACGAAATGTTTAATTGCTTAAAGAAGAAAAAAAAAATACTAGAGAACTGCAAAGTTTCGTGTCTGAGCGTATGCAAATATCTGAGTGAAATTTTATTTAAAAATTTTTTTCCCCGGCTGCCTCTGGGATTTATGGAGAGCTGATCCTGAAATGATCCAGCTCTTTGCTCGACTGGCTTTGTGAAAGTTTTTGCTCCCCGATGACTTAGCATGCAATCTCTTACGAATAGGAGCCATCATTAGGCTGGTGATGTTGTGTGTTAATTAGAGATGGGGAAAAAAAAAAAAATCAATTCAGTTATATATCGCAATTCTTTTATGGGGCAACTCATGTACAGACACACCGACTGCAAATTCTTTCTTTTATTTTATTAAAATTTTTTTTTTTTACATATTTGAGGCGGTAAAATGTTGCAGTTCCTCCATAATCCTAAAGGTGGCGCGCTCGTAACTATTCACACAGTGAGGCAGGAGAAAAGCATTAGCCAAGTTTGTTTGGAAGAACAAAACAAAACAAAACAAAAGATTGAATTGGGATAATTATAAAATAACGATATTTACAGAAACGCAATACAGATGGTATCGGCCCCCTGGGTATCGTGATGATATCGTATCACATGCTCCCTTGTGATTCCCGTACTTTTCATGGAAATGAATGGTGTACTGTAGATGAACTTTAATTAGGATTGTCTTCTTTTATATGCAGGATATGTGTAATCAAATCCCAATGGTGTGTGTGTGTGTGTGTGTGTGTGTGTGTGTGTGTGTGTGTGTGTGTGTGTGTGTGGTGGCGTTTTAATATTATCGGTACAACGAATTCAATCATTTTCCATTTTTGTATATTAAAAACAACAAACATTGTCACCTGCCTGGTTTGCTTTATTACCTTCGTCTCCTTCACTGGATTTCTGCAAATATTGAACTTTAGTGAAGTCAGTCTGCGCTCATTATCTGCTTCACACTGCCATCACTTTCATCCTGTGTTTTCTCACAGGACTGTTTTATTACACCAAATCAGATACACATGCCTACGACACCAGCACTCCTCCATCCCCTGCCTCAAACAGTCATTTCATTCAGCTCGACCTCCATCACTATACACAAGTGCTTTCTTTTATTCAATCGAGCTCTCTGCCAGACCACAAAAATACAAATCGAGCGCCATTAACCGTGCCACAGACCAAAAAAAAAAGTGCATCAGGCCAAAACCCTGAGGCTGCCCGGATCCATGACTGACACTGATGCTACAGACTGATTTATAAGAAGAAAATCGCTTGAAGATTTGTAGTGCTCCAAACAGAAGGGCCCTTCAGAAGTGTTCTGAAACACACTCGGGGACCGCGCCGAATCGTTCATAACCGTATTTTAGATTTCACCCCGATTTAACGAGTGCTCCGGGACCGAGCCTGTTATTGCGCTGACATTTTTGCTGCATGACTCAGAAGCGAATTCATCAGTGTAGTGATGAGGAATGTCACTGCAGCACCGGGAAATAAAAATACAAAACAAAACAACAAAAACAAAAAAGACAAGACGACAAAATCTGACTAATCTGGTCAGGAGAACCAGATCAGGAGAAGTGGTTATTTGGTTAAACAAAATTTTTTATTTTGGCTATTTTGTATCAATTGAAATTTTGTTATAGCTTTGGCGGCACGGTGACTTTGTGGTCACCTCGATCACCCTCACGGTCCGGGTTCGACTCTCGCCTCGGGGGCCGTATGCAGGAAGTTGTTCTCCTCGTGCCTAATGGGTTTCCTCTGGGTACTCTGGTTTCCTCCCACAATCCAAAGACACTCAGATTAGGCTAATTGGCATTCCCAAATTACCTGTAGTTTGTGAATGAATGAATGTGTGTGTGTGTGTGTGTGTGTGTGTGTGTGTGTGCCCTGAAATGGATTGTCCTACGTCTAGAAAAGACTGTCCTTGATTTAGTTGGGATAAAGCGGTATAGACGATGTGTTACAGTTCTTAACAAACCTGGTAAAGAAATTGCCGTGCTGCCTGCTAATGAATACGCCCCCTCTAGGAGCATAGAGGAATGGCAACAATTAATTAATAAAAAATAGATTTTGAAGTCAGTGTGGCAATGCATGAATTGCGACACAAAAAGAATTGCATTACATCCCGTAATACGTGATGTAAGCGTAGTACATGTTGTTGCTCTAATGAAGACTAGAATGTCAGCGTTTAGGATGTAGTTCACAATTAATTAAAGACTTAAGAGTCCTTTATTTGTCACGTATAATTGACAGCAGAGCTCTTCCATTACATATGCCAGCTTGACCTTCTGAGTCTAATAGAGAAAATAGCAGAAGAAGGAGCAACAGTACAACCTACGCAGTACAGCACGCGTAACCATGCGAGGTTATTAAGAATGATAAAGCACAAAGACTGTGCTTGGGTTTAACTGTGTGTACGAAAAATGGCTCCCGTGGGTATGATATAGGGGACATCCGCTATAATTTAGGCTTCTTACTGCACATTCACTGCCTGGACAAAATAATTCCCTACTTGGATTTAAAAGAAATACTTAAGTAGCTTTAATTGGATAATTACTGCAGTGATTAATCTGTTTCAACTGCATCTAACTAATGCAGCAACTACAGTAGCTTCTTGCGGCTTAAAGAAACCACGTGGGAAGATGCAACATGTATTAATGGAAATGATTGGCTTTAATATAGAACACCATGTGACTCATCAAGCTAGCGCAGTGTCTCAAAGTGCAAAGCTATTTACAATCCTATGCCATTACTGAGTACTAACCAGAGAGGGAAGGTAGCTATTATATTTTATAGATATATTTTACTTTACTTCACTAGTTTTATTAGTCAAAAAAATTTTTTTTCCCCACTACAACCTATAGCAAATATCTGTACTTTCTACTTCACTAGATTTCTGTATGGCATTGAGCTACATAGACACATGTGCAGTAGTAGGTGATTTTTTTTTTTAAGTTGGAATATCACCAACTGCTGACTTTTTTACTTAATTGTGTGATTTGCTTTCACTTTGTGAAATGATTAATCTGCTATATGATCATCTCAGATGGTTTCACAGAGCGAAGAGAGAGAGAGAGAGAGAGGTGAAATTCCATGACTTAAAGGCTTTTTGATTGTGAGCAATTTTGTATTTTAACTAAAGTAGAATTATACAGTTTCCACCCAATGCCCAAACCCCAGCCACTGGATGCTGTCTGAAATGCTCAACTGAAATAGAATTGTAAATGGAGGACTTCAGTTTTAAACTGAGTAATATTTTACCTGTGACATCTCTACAGTACTATCACTACTTAAGTCCAGGACTTGTGTTCCTATGGCGATTTCAACCATCTCATATTCAAACCTTTAAAAAAGCTCTCTTTCTCCAATCAAACTCTATAACTTATACAGTGGAACCTTGGATTACGAGCTTAATTCGTTCGGGAAGCGGGCTCGTATTCCAAAACACTCGTAAACCAAATAGGATTTTCCCATAAGAATGAATGAAAACTCAAATTATTCGTTCTACAGCCCAAAACAATAAATACATATAAATAAAACAAATTAAATTAAAATTTAGAAAAAGTAATAATAAATCAGACAGTTAAGTGTTTCCGTTTGTGCACGCAGGCGCCGTGTATTTGTGTGTGTGTGTGTGGAATTAGCCCCTCGCCTCGTCTTAAACAGTAAAACATCTCGTCCCTCCCACACCTCACTTTTTAAGTTTCACAACTAACACACACAACGCAAACACTGTTTTAACGGGAAAAAAAAGAAATCCCTCTAATGATACTCGTGTGAGCGCATACTAACGGAATCACTGCTGTATAAATAAAAAAATAAAAAATAACAAATGAACCAGCACCTTAGTTTTGAAAAGAATCGCGACAGAGCTGAGTTTTATGTGTAAGTAAAGCGTGCGTGTGCAGCCGGGGAGTGTGTGTGTGGTGTGTGGTGTGTGTGTCTGTGTCAAATTACGCGCGCGCACACACAGAAGAGAGAGGGAGACGTTGATTATACCAGTACGAGACGAGCACTAAGACCCAGCAGGGGAGACGATTACCCATAATTCCCGCAGCGCAAGAGAGAATAAAAATCATTGGCTCAGTTGTGATCACTTGCCGCTCGGTGTCAAAATAAGAGCCGCATGCGTGACACATGATACTCGGCGCTCGTAAACTAATACTTGCTCGGTTTCCAATTAAAAATGTATTAAAAATCGTTGCTCGGTTTGCGGAACACTCGTAAACCAGGTTACTCGCAATCCGAGGTTCCACTGTAAACTTGACAAACACAGATGTTTTGGGTCTGACCTACATTCTAGTGAACATTTATACTTTGTAACGCTTCATCTGTACATAAAACACGCAAGCGAGTGTGTCATAGGTGCCATATATCAGGAATGAGCTGTTCTCGAGCAGCATACGGCAGCAAACGACACAAACTAATAATAAGCGTCTTACTCGTTTACGTGTCAGCTTTGGGATCGTGTACTCATACTTACAAAAAATTCTAACAATAAGATGCATCCCTGATAATATCAGCAATCAGTCTTAGGGTTACATTTACATTCGTGGAGTTTAGAAGGCACCATTACGCAGAGCGACTTACAGGAGCGCTTTGAAGTCCATCTCAATAAATACATCCTGAACCACACAACTGGTTCACTAGGTCACGGATTATAAACACTGTTCAGCAACATAAATCTGTTTAGCAACCATACTGCGGAGGTAATGTAGGAAGGAAAAGCGCTCAGCTTTTATTTTAAATAAAGAGCAATTTAAAATGGACATCTTAGCAAGCGGAAACATCTCTGATTATAATAAATAGACAATAAAGCAAATGTATGCTGATTTCTAGATGTTTACTACAGTAAATTCTCCAAGCTCATGTTCTTGTTCTTGTTCTTTGTCAAATTAGGAACATTGTTTGCCAATAGAACAAGAAGAATGTTCTAAATGAAGAATATAATAAACATGTGTTTGGTTCTCATGATAAAACCTTAGAGATACGTTTGATTTAAGATATCTCACTACAAATTTTACTTGTTTTACTTTAACTGTCACTTGTTACTTTTCTGCAGTGATCATTAGACAGGGTTTTGAGCTCAGCCCTTCAAGCATCTAGACCAGCGTTCTTCAACTCCAGTCCAGCAGAACCCGTGTGTTCAGTACAGTACAGCTCCAACACCTAAACACGACAGCTGAACCTGGAAATGAACAGATTAGTTGAATCAGAAGAGCCACTGGACTGACTGTGCTGAACACTGGCCCTCCAGGACTGGAGTTGAAGAACAATGATAAAGAAGAAGTTCTTTCCACCACCTAGCTGCTAGAACTGAGGTCCGGAGGGAGTGTGGTGGTGGTACAGTGCGAGCTGGGATAAGCACTTGGCGTGTAAGCGTTACATCTGATTCAGCCGGTGGAGGAAGCAGAGCAATAGGGAGGTGTGAGAGAACTGACGCAGGCTGAATTCTGGATCAGTCTCAGAGGTCGAATGATGCGCAGAGGCACACCTGCCAGGAACGAGGGGCACTTGCCAGCCTGCAGATGATAAGATACTGAACAAGCGGCCGAGTGGCCTGTGTGGATGGACGTGGACAAATCCTTCTCACGTTGTGAAGGAGAACACTCCATGAGCGTGTCAGACGAGCACTTTGAGAAGAAAAGACGGCTGATTGTCCACGTTGAGATCAGAGAGTAGCCCACGTTAATCACGCCACATTCTACTCCATTTGTGTGTGATTAAGGAACGTAGTTACACAAGGTAAGTTATAATTATGCTAATGACTGACATTAACATAGAGTGAACAACCTGTACTGTAGATTCGCTGATAAAAACGTTTCTTTATTCGTTTCGGAAGGATAAAGAATCCAAATATATATGCGCTCTCATGACAACGTAGACATCGCCATCTTAGAACACGAAGATCAGAGGAGACTAAAGACGGCATGAGGATGCAAATAGTCGCTTCTCACACACAGTTACAGTGTCAAGATCAGCGAGAGTCGGGTTAACTCTTTAACGTCTGACACTGGAGATGGGGGAGAAAATTTATCCAGTGTTGTGTCACTGACTCCAAAATCCGAGGTGGTAAAATGTTGCAATTCCTCTATGATCCTACAGGTGGTGCACTCTAACTGAAAAAAAAAAAAAAATGATATATATATATATATATATATATATATAATTATTTTCTTTTTATCGTGATACTTGTAGAATCGCCCGTCCCTATCCTTCCCCTTTTAATTTCTGGAACATTCAAATGAATAATGGATGAAGCTTCACAGGGAATCATTTTGTATTATTATTTATTATAACAATGCAGATGTGCCGTAAAAGGTTTTCCACATACGTTCCTGAACTTGCCTGAATAGATCATAAAAGACCTCCTTTACGGATACCAGTTTAAGAAACATTTATTGATTTATTAATAATAATAAGTTTGCATAATGAAGCACTGATTCCAGCTTTATAGTCACCTGATGTTCATGTTTAACATTTCACAAACTTCAGTTCTAAATACATAATGATAAAATACCGCGTAAATAAATTAACGTACTGTACATCACTGATTGATTTCCCGATTGATTGATTATTCCTAATTAGCTAGCTGATCAACATTTTTTATATTACTGTAGTTGGGGGGAAAAAAAAACATGGCCGCCTCTGTGAGACCGTGTGCTATGTTAGCAGCAAGCTAACAAACATCAGCGATCACGTGTTTATGATGAACAGTGCCCTTCTTCACAACCTACTGTACGGCTAACATGTCTGTATATTGATTAAGCTAATGAAAATCCTTCCTCAGTTCCTGACTGCTAATATTAGCTTGCTAGCTTGTTGATCTTTTTTTTGTGAAGCCAACATCCTGTCTTTCCAAGTAGGAATTACAGTTTTTACAGGAATGTTTTCTTTTTTTTTTTTTTTTTTTTTTACATTTTTTTTAATTGCTAAGTCTTAGGATGAAAATAAATATTTATGATCTTTACACAGCATTAGCCAAGCAGTCATAATCCACCGTTTCAAAGGGCACGTAACAATAATCGCCACATCTGGATGCCCGCTCTCATTTCACCAAACCTCAGACGGTAATGTTCAATGTGTATAAGACATTTTTTTTATTATTTCCTCACACAAATGCATGTATCATTCTTTTGCTTATTATCAATGGGAAGAGCTTTAAAAAATGATGACACTCTGTATTCATTATACATCACTTCTGAGGTTTTAGCAGAGGAACATTTGTCCTGTGAAAATTGTCAAGAATAAAAGGCTGGATGTGTAAAAAAAAGGTGCTCGAAACCAGTAATATAGAATGAATTCTTATCATTTACACTCACTCGGCCTCTGCACCACTTATCCAGTGCAGGGTCATAGGAGGCCTGGAGCCAAACCCCAGGGGACTGGGGGCACTAGGCGGGATACAACCTGGACAGGGTGCCGCTGCATCACAGAGCACAAGCATGCACACAGTGAGTCACTCACTCACACATTACAGGAAACACCAGTGAAACTAATCTGCATGTCAGTCTTTGGACTGTTGGAGGAAACCAGAGAACCCTGAGGAACCCCGCCAAGCACGGGGAGAACATGCAAACTCCATGCATATACTGTGGACTCGAAGATGCGACTGATGCGTTTACTGGAAATAGTTCCCAGCTATTTGCGTTTAGCTTTAAATATGAAAATATGTATAAAACAAAGTTCAGGTGAAACCAAAAGCCCATGAGAATTCTATACAGATAGATAAATCTGTCATTTGTGATTAGATACTGAGTTTTGATCAAACTTTAAATAGAAGCAAATCTTTATCCAGAAACACATAAAAACGTCGCAACTGTAATTAAAATAGAATTAAATAAATTATTGTGGCCTCAGGTAGTTTTTACAGCGGTGGCCAAACGTATTGAAACAAACGTGAGATTCAATGCTTAATTGACATTTTCAATATTTGTTTTAAATAATGACGATCGAGATAATAAGAACGCGTCGTTATTTTATGCCGTGAAATTGCCATACAACAATCAATATTCATTATGAAGTTGTTTATTCTTGAGAACCTGCTGGATCCGGCTGGGCACAGAGTCAAAGATGGTGTCACTCGCTCAATCCATAGACTGCTGGATCGCTTCTTCAAGATCGTGTACAGACATTTGGCACAGACGTTCACAATTCGCTCGAGAATTCTCAGGTTTTAGGGATTTTTTTTTTTTTTTTTTTTTCTTTTCTGCAGAGGCCGACACCCCGGCTTCAGAAAGTAAAAGTCCTGCCACATATTTATTCCAGCCATTAATTACACCAGCGGATTCTAATCAGCACAACTACATAGCCAAGAACTAATTAGTGACATCACCTGTTTTGTGCACAGAGAGAACTATAGCACAGGGTGTCGCCTTGAAACTTTCTCAATTCTTCCTACTGATCTTATGATTGGCTCTGTCTGATCTGATGTCGGTTTAAAAGCATGTATAGAATCATTGTGCAAAACAAAAAAGTGTATTATATGACTTTTTTTTATAAAAAAAAAATAAAAAAAAATGTTAAAAGGCTTTAAAAAAAAATACCAGCATATGGTATTTTCTTGATTGAACGATTAAATACATGCTATTTCAGTCTGTTGCCGTCCGAACATTTCTGTAAAAGTATTTCTCTGGAGAAATCGATCAAAGTGAAATCGATAGCATCATTCAAAGACTAGATTTTTTGGCAAACTGTCAGGTCTGGATAGAAATCCATTTTCATTTTCTTTGCAGCTGTTTGTTCCTTCTAAAGCAAGAAAAACAAACAAAGAACGAAAAAACAAACAAACAAACAAACAAACAAACAAAAACAAACATTCTGGTGAAGACCCCTAGCATGGAAAGTTTTCTAAATTCTTCATTTCTCTCTCTTCTTGTGAATTTGAAGAAAATTGTCTCAACACTTCATACACGAATATTCATCTCACATGTTGTGTTTTTGTATCCAGACTGAGACGCTGTGAGTTAACATCTGCCATGAGCACAGCACGCTAACAATGATGTATGAGGATGCTGACAGCAACCCCGATGGGAATACCCGCACAGGTTGTGTGTGTGTGTGTGTGTGTGTGTGTGTGTTTTTCTAGCTACATTATTACACATCCCAATGAAGTTACACCAGGGCACTGTTGCATTCTCCGCGCTGATTGGCTGACGGTGATTAATGTTGTCTAACAGCCGCTGTGACAGTAGCGCAGGTTTGTATCCGTGCACTCGTTCTAATATGTTTCTATAGTAACAGCTCATTCACAGATTGACATTCCTCATAAACAGAACGGGAAATGTGCGCTGTCGGTGAAATGGTAAAATGCTTTCCTCTTGTAATTTGAGACAGTTATGGAAGGAGTCTCCAGTGTCAGGGCTTTGCTAGGAATTATTCCTCTTCGTGGTTTCTTGGTTGCAAAACATGACCAGGTGCATTTTTGTTGTTGTTGTTGTTGTTGTTGTTGTTGTTTGTTGTATTAACTTCAAGACAGACAAAAAAAAAATCTGTGTTTGTGTGTGTTTGTCCTCCTGAATTTGTCCCCTGATTTTTGTGTAATGTGGCCTGTGCTTTGTTTGACATTCACCTCAAGACACCGCATTTCCCAACATAACATAATGTAACATAACATAAGTGAAAATGTAGAACTCTAAATGTAGAACGTGTGATACATCATTCTTTGATAAAAAAAAAAAAAAATGCAATCATCAGCAGGTTTCTGTGCGTAAAGAGGAATAAAACACTTCAGCGTCATCACACTGTTGATGAGTTGTTGTTGATTTGATTTTCTTTTTTTTTTCTATAATTTTATTTAAAAATCTTTTAAAAATCATAATAAAAGCTTCAATTTAACATCAACATCTATGAAATTTATTATGTCTAACAAAAACAAGAATAACAGCTGTGTTATGGTGTTTATATTTGGGCCTTGGTGAAAAACTCAACTCGACCGTCTCAATCGCTTACTTTGGGCTTGTGATAAGTGTGGGTTGCCAGATCACACCGTCAAAATCCTCCAATGCAATACTGAAACCCCGCCCCCTGTAATAACGATCTGTACTAGAACTCCTACTGAAGCCCAATTATACGTGGACACACTATCAGGGAGTTCAAATTTCTGGTGAATGAAGGTATAAAAGCAATTGACTTTTTTACGGAAGACTTTAAGCATGGCACAGTGATGAAACTTAGTTGCCTTTAAAACATTAAAGGAGGCCGATGCCGGCCGAAGTGGCTCGGATACCACTGCAGACGTTTAGCAGTGGAGCGTTTGATCATCGAAAAAAAAAACGACGGATAACTCGTCACGAAACTTGTGAAAGAGACGCATCTGTCTGTGAACTGTACACACAATCATTCACCAACACCACTTGCACATTACGAGAACTCGGCTGGTTGTTATCGCCACATCCCGCCTACAGTCCTGACCTCGCTCCAAGACGTTTCCACATGTTCGGTCATTAAAGGAGTTCCAGGGAGGCCGGCGTTTCAGACACGAAGCGGAAATGCAGTCCGATCAACCCGATCTGGTGTATCGAGGAAACTTTCTACCTTGATGGTGTCCAAGCACTAGTGAAACTCTGGGATAAGTGCATTAGTGTAGCAGGAGATTATATAGAGAAATAAAGGGAGTGAGTTCTGTTGTTATTCTGTACAATTAAAAGTCTCGCTTTCACTTGACCGCATCTCGTACAGCATGTTACAATTAAATCAGCCTAGAGTTCTATTGCTACAGTAAGTTAGTAATCACACAATGTCCTTCTTCTTCATCTTATTATTATTATAATAATTTGTTCTTCTTCCTTTGAACAGTAGTGCATTAAAAAAAAATAAAATAAAAATAAAAAACCCGTGTCCACATCATCAAGAAACCAAGAATCATCATGCACTTTCATGTAATCACTGAGTATCGAATAGTTTATTTGATATTTTTGCAAACATTGAATATTTTCAATGTTATTCTTATTAATGACTATGGACTGAAGTCCCTTGCTTTCCTTGAAAAACAGACTAAACAGATACATTTGTGAATTTAGTTGCTTGAAAAACCTAAAAATGAATAAAATTGAACAGTGAGTATCACTACCGCTGTTCAACATTTTCATTTCAGCTTAATAATAATAATAATTAAAAAAAAGCTACTAACTCATTACGTTTACTGACGTTCCTGCTTCAGCTTACGCAAACATCCCTGACCTTCATGAACAATGAATCAATCCAGAAACCCTGACTAAATCTTAGCATCCTGCAGAGCCGCTCGTACGCCCGACTCCAAAGTAGCTTCCAGGGTTTTTATGATCTGACGATGTAACCTCTTCTCAGAGTGTGTTACCTACAGTATATCTGGCCACACCCCCTTCTCCCCCACCCTGCAAAAGCCAGAGGTGACTGTATAATCTATCAGCGCCAGCCAGGGAGCACGACAGGACAAATCACACAAGCCGAAGAGATCGTCTCAGCACAGCTCCATTAACTACCAACAGGAAAAGGCCGAGCGCCGACTTCCTGCTGATGCTCAAATAGACGAGTGGATTACAAGCCGAAGCCTGAGGCTCCTGTAGGTTCACGCTACAGATGGGCCGGGGCAGAAGAGCGAGCTGAAATTGGATCTAAAGTGAGACACATGGAGCTTAAAGCTGCCTCAGGTATCAGCTACGCTCACACACGCTTATGTGCTTCACCTACAGGTGTTACATTTCCCAAAAAAAAAACCCCAAAACAAACAAACAAACAAAAAAACAAGTTTAATTTAGTAGATAGCAAATTCCAGTGATGACTATAATAATAACCAGAATATAGCACTCTCTCCTCTTGCAGGTTTTTAAAAAAAAATTTTTTATACATGTGCATGCTATATATGAATCAAACAGCCTTCACTGGAGAGGAAAAATAATAAACTTCTATGATAAAATAAATAATAATAAATCCGTCAGTGTCCAGTGCAGATACAATCCCACAAATTCCCTTCATGCACGACCGAGTCAGCTCGGCAAAGCCACCCACACCTGAGCTGCAGAGTGGGTGCCATGTTGTCAGGACAGTCGGAAAATACTGCAACAGTTCGACAAACACCAGCACTTTTATATTACTGATATAACACACGCAAAAAAAAAAAAAAAAAAAATAGAAATGAAATCCTTATTCCCTCCTCCTCCTCCTCCAAAGCAGATCCTCAAATAAATAAAATAGTAAATAAATAAGCAAACAGTCTTTATGTTCAGTTCCAGTTCTGGATTAATCTCTATACATTATCAATCAATAAAATACATTCGTTAATAAATATATCAATCAATCAAATAGAACACAATTCTAAGAGCTTCTGCAGTTCAACAAACAACAGCACTTTTATCACATATTTCTTGATATAACACATCTAAAAATAAAATAAATAAATAAATAAATAAATAAAAATAATAATAATAATAATAATACCCCCACCTCCTCTTCCACCTCCTCCTCCCCCTCCATAACATACCCCCTAATAAATAAAATGAATAAAAAACTATAATACCAGTACTGGATTATAGATATAAATTAAATGGTAATAAAATAATAATAATAATAATAATAATAATAATAATAATAATAAATTAAAACGTCAAATGAAACATAATTCTAAGAGCCTCTGCAGTGTTGCATTAGTGATGAACATGTACAGTATTTAACCCTCATACATTGTTGCACAGATTACAGATACACACACACACACACACACACACACACACACTCGTGCACGCCTGATTTAAACATCGTGCAACATTTTCTCCATGATCGAGAATTCAACACTGCAGATTGGGGATAAACACTTATCCAATCTGTGCATGATTATTATGATGATGATGATGATTATTATTATAAACATACGGTATATAAACCATGTATACAGACAGTGTATAAGATACAGTCTATACGTTAATTAATTTCTTTAGCTTAACTCGGAACTCACCCATCGCTCTAGTATCCGCTGCGTCTCGCCTCCAGTCTCGTGTCTCACTTTAGTGTCCCTCCGGTGTGTCTCAGTCTCCTCTTGGTGCGGACCTGATGATGATGATGATGGCGATGATGATGATGAAGACGGAGACACGCGCGCGCGCGCGCGCACACGCACGTCTCCAAGGCTTAACTTGTAAAGTCTCGAGCCTGAAGTCGGTCCTTCAGCGAAAAAAAAAAAACAAAACAACAACAACAACAAAAAATGTTTGCGGAAGAAGGAAAAAACAAACAAACAAACACACAATTCTGTCCCTAAGGAGCCCGGAAAGCGCGCACACGCACTGACCGCGCGGCCGCGCGCCTCCTCCGGCTCGGTCCGAGCGCACCGGAAAGAAGGCACGTGAGCCCCGGAGCTGCGCGAGGCATAGTGCGGTCTCACACACACACACACACACACACCGGCGCGTAGAAACAGACCAATGAGAATAAAAGTTGAAACAAGCGCGCGACGGATATTATTCTAATTATTATTCTTATTATGGACGATAATAATAATCCTGATCGCGAGCATCAGTTAAAAAAAAAAAAAACCCAGATCGGCATCGACGGAGAGAAAACGCGCGTTCACACACACTCACAGTTCTCCTCCATCCGACTGAAGCGCAGAACACACACGCACGCACACACACGCACACAAGCACGCGCGCACGCACGCACTGCGCGATTCATCACGACGGATGGGAGAAACCGCACGCGCGCACACACACAGACACACATAGACACACACACACACACACACACACTAAATCAAAACTAAATGCTAATGTTCATGAATTGTCGCATATGTAACGTTTTGGACAAGAATGCATGGTGTGTGTGTGTGTGTGTGTGTGTGTGTGCGTGTATGCGTAAAAAGTTGAAGCTGCATTGCTTGCATTTTCCGTAGGTGGTACACACAGGACACACACACACACACACACACACAGGATACATGCACATCACATCACAGTAATAAATGAATAAATGTGGTTTAAATCTGAGGAATTTCATGTCATTAAAAATATCTATATTATACAAGCTGTTCATCAGTACCTTGCAAAAGTATTCACTCGTCCTTTTAACTTTTTTTTTTTTTTTTTGCCCTAAATGCAAAATGCTATATGTGGTGGAAAACGAACGCTGCACATCACCCTGAACACACACCACCCCCACCGGGAAACATGGTGGTGGCAGCATCATGTGGCAGGAATGCACTTCTTCACTCACCAGGGACGGGGAAGCTGGAGAGAGTTGATAGGACGATGGATGGAACCCAATACAGGGCAATCTTAGAAGGAAACCTGAGATTAATGTTCTCTAACAATTCTTTGAGGGCTTCACAGAACAGCTGTATTTATACTGAGATTAAATTACGAACAGGTGGACTCTGTTTACTAATTAGGTCACTTCTGAAGGCAACTGGTTACACTGGAGTTTAGTTAGGGGTATCAGAGTAAATACAAAATGCACGCCACATTTTTCAGATTTTTATTTGTCAACAATTTTGAAGACCATTTATCATTTTCGTTCCCCGTTCACAATAATGCAACACTTTTGAGTTGGTCTGTCACATAAAGTCCGAAGGGGTTCAAGGGGTATGAATACTTTTGTAAGGCAATGTAATTTGTGTGTAAACACAAACAAAGTATATATATATATTTATTTATTTATATATATATATATATATATATATATATTTATTTATTTATTTTTTCATACAACCGGAGTCACTGTAATTGTTTCTGATCTGTGAGCATGTCGTCATCATATTGGCTCTCTCCGATATCATGCATCAAGACAGAAGGGAAGGCAAATGATGTTTAACATTTGTACTAAGGAAGCAAATCCAAATCAGAGTTCGAGAATCAATTCCCCCCACAAACAAGCAAAGATTCAAGCGATCAGCAAACATGAACAACAGCGTAAAGGCAGAAAAATCGTAAACTTAACCAAATATATTACTCATGCACGTAGACAAAGGCTTGGTTAAGTCAGGTAGGCACACAGCGAGCGTTTACTTTGTGAACCTGGGGTCAAGGACATCATGACCTGTGTTCCAGCACTGCTCTTCTGGCCCTTACTCCTCCCACTCAATGAGTTATTCGAGCTTTCCATACCTATTGCATATCCATTTGAAATAAATAACATGGATTTATTTGATTACTAATGTACAGTATTGTAGAGATATCCCTTAACAACCTCACAAACATGGGCATGAAGTCACCATCTGTCCTTCCAGGACCTCCAGCCACAAACTCATGAAGGGGCTGATGGAGGTTGGAATTCTAATAAAGCTACAGTGTATCAGTTGCTCATGATTTCTGTTGTGGCATCGGAGTTTGATCTTTCTCTGTAAGAAAGATTTGAGCCCATTCCCCCTGGTTCCCCTAGTTTTTTAAATGTATTTATTTTTATTTGACCATTAGTCTGTGAGTGGTAACCTGAAGTAAGGCTGAAGGTCAGATCCAGCTTTTCCATGGAACCCTACCAGAGTCGATATGTAACCTGTATGCCTCCATCACTCACATATCTTCTGGGATTCAAATAGTAGGTATTGAAACTTATTTATTAAATATTAGCTCAACTTTGACAAAGTTGTCTGGCCACTGTGAGTGACCAGAGCAGGAGAATGAAGCACAATTACTTCGAAAATCAATCCATGATGGCCAAGATGTGACAGTACTATTCTAAAAGTCAGACAGATCTGTGATGAGATCCCACTGTGAAGCAGGACAGAAAGAGGAGGTTGTGCTCTTCGCTTGGTTGCTAAGGACCAGCTGTATCTTAACAGATCAGAGTATTATTGTAAGGGCTCTTGCAAGAGTTTCTGGGCTCCTTGAAAACCTAATACTGTATATTAGTCCCCCAATCTTGCTGTTGCCCCCTTACCATTGGTGTCCATTGGGCCTGATCAAAAGGCTATTTGGGGTGAATATGGTCGTTATGTTAAAGGATGTGAAACCCTTCTTGAACAGTAGTACCAGCTCAACAGCAATCTGTTCTTTGGTCCAAATCTCATAGTCCTGCTCAGCCAAAAATAGCCTCTTTAAATAGAAGGCGGCTTAGTAAAGTGTAGGCTTGTCTCGAAAATCGCTGTGACAGAACAGGTCCCACTCTCAACTCAAAGGGATTTACTTCTACGGTGATGGGCTTGGAAGGGCCTGAGTATTGAAGAATTAAAGCTGTGGAAAATGCATTATTGTGCTTGTCAGATGCCTCCTTGGCTGCACTGTTCCATGATTGATGCTTAGCCTACTTTTTTGAGAAGAGATGTCAGAGGATGGGCAATAGAACAGAATCCCCCAAGAAAGTGTTCGTAGAAGTTTGTAGAGCTGAGAAATAGTTGTAGATCCGTGTTGTAGACTTGATAGTGGACATGATCCTTTGGACGGGTCCACGAGCACTCCTTTGATCATATACCCCCAGGAAGGAAATCTGGTGCACATGGATTTCAAACCTCTTCACTTCACAAATATTTAGCTCTAAAGCAAACTTTCATGCACTTGCACAAACAAGGACAACATGGGGTTTAAATCAAGGCTTGGGTGGGGGGTAAATCAAGATATCACTTGTAAATGCAATGATAAATCTACACGGCATGTCCCTTAGGACATTAATTATGAAACACTGGAACACTGAGGAGGCACATGAGAACCCGTAAAGCCTTGCTCAATATTTGAAATGGCCAGAGGTCATGCTAACATTTTGTGTTCCATTCAGCACCTCCATGGATGTGGACCGGATTATATGTGCTGTGTCGATGCTCAAGCTTGGTGAGGATCTTCACAGGCCACACTCTTTCTAGTCCTGAGAGCATGAGCAGCAGTGGATAACGCCACATGACGATGATTTGATTGAGTCCTCTGTAATCAATATAGGGTTGAAGACCATCACCTTTGTTCCCCACACACACACAAAAAAAATCCTTCTGATTTCGAGGAGAAGATGTTGGGCTTGCAGGAGTGTGCCACTGCTGATCGGTCTTTGAGATGTACTGGTTGAGCATGAATGTTCGATTTATTTACATTAGCCTGGTCAATAACATTTCCTGCCAATTCTGAATCGATCAGCACCGCCAAACAAAGACGACCTGAATGTTGAATTCCTACTTGAAGGTTAAATGAGGAGTGAGATCGAGAATATAATGGACTGAATTTGGGGAGGCACTGTACGTGGAGGTGCTGGCGGCCTCGGGTTGGGTGGTGACTCCGCCCAAACCTGATAGGTACATTCCTATGAACACAAGGAAAGTACACTCGATCTTTGTGTTGTTTTTGTCCATTTGATACGTGGTACGGACGAGTTTCAAGGGCTCAGGGTTGCCGAGGTCCAGTTTCCAAGAAGAATTGGCTGGTTGTGAAGCACTAAGCTAGCAAGTCTGACGAGTGAGTCGAGGGCCACGTTCTAATCTCTGGAAGCCCTCTCAGTGAAGATTTATGGGTTGAGACCCTGAGAAAAGGCAGCCTTGATGGCAGGTTCGTTCTGCAGTGAGGGTGTGAAATTCGAGTGCATATTTATCTTCTCTTCATGATCCTTAGGAAATGGTGAGTAATGGTTCACCAGTCTTTTTTTCCCTTTTGATGAGTGGTCAAAGAAACATTCTAGAAGTTATATATATATATATATATGTTTGTTGCTTTGATGAGTGTTATTCAGCAAAATAGAAGCATACACCGTGTGGTTTCCCCATCATACTTGTGCGGCTGGGAAATTTACAGTCTGAACTTGTCCACATAATGGGGTAGCATAGCTTAACAGGGGTAGATAGCATCTGTGTGAGCAGTTCAGTTTGGCATCTAATTCAGCCAGATGCTGCTGTTCTTCTCCCATCAGTTGTCCCTGAGCTGCTATGGAATTTTGCCAGTCCATTGTAGCGGCAAAGTAACCTGTTATTTATGACAGGCTGCCAGTCTGTTACAGGGCACAAGCATGCACACACACTCACACACACACACACACACACACACACACACACACACACACACACACACACACATTCTCACAGTTTAGGCCATTCGGACATGGCAATTTGCCTAATCTGTGGGAGGAAACAGAAGGAACTGAGGAAACCCACCATGCATGGGGAGAACATGCAAACTCCACACACATAAGACTTGAAGGTGGGAGTCAAACCCTAATCCTTGGAGGTGCTAACTACAATACCACCATTGTGTTGAATTTAATAATGCTACTACTAGTACTAATAATACCGGTTTATTTTCTGTGGCCCATCCTGTAGTATTAGTAGTAGCAGCAGTATTACTACTACTACTACTACTACTAAGAATCTTCAATTGTTTATGCACACTTTCTCATAACCAATATTTTTTGTTGTTTGCATTCTCATATGAATATCTCATGAGCATATACGGGAATATATGGGTCTAATATCAAGCACAATGCATTATTCAAACATTACATACGGATTCTACATTAAAACCCCCTTTTTTTTTCATGCAGTAATTGATTTGGAGGTCTTAACTTTTAGCTAGTTGTGCAGTTAACGTGATGCAGCTGATCTTTAATCACATCACGTTAACGATATCGGTTCTAATAAGTCATGTTGCAATCTTCAATATAAAGGAATATAATCATGATGCATCATTAGGCGCTCATTTCTTCTCCAAGCACGCCACTGTATTGTGTGTTGAATTGATTCTTCACGCAGGAATATCAATAACGATGACGATAACTGGCTTTTTGTTTATTGCCATGGTAAGAGCAGAGTAAGAGAAATAGTGAGGGATTCACAGCTCACAGCCCTTTTGCACCACGGACATAATATTAGCTGATTCGGACCTCAATCTGTTATTCAATCTGTCTTGGAAAGGAGGGAGGTTATTTATTTACCAAGTCCATAGCAACTCTGCATGAGCAAAGGAACCGGTTGATACGCAGATGACTGAAATGTGCTGTGGATAATTCATCAGATAATTTTTGATCGTTCAGGTTTAAGCATTAGAATGGCGTTTTTTTGTCTTTTGTGTGTGTGTGTGTGTGTGTGTGTGTGTGTGTGTGTGTGTGTGTGTGTGTGTGTGTGTGTGATTCGAGACAGTTTAGGTACCATGTTGGTCCAATGATACTGTAACATGGTATATAGTCCTATATATAGTACATGGTACAGTATATACTGTAGTGCCATGACATTTTTCACAGTACCAGTTGCTGGTATTGTTCATGAATTACTCCATGGTACAGCGGTATGCATGGAACATGTACAGTACGAGGATACTGCTATACATGTTGATGTACCATAACCGCAATATTTATATAGTATGGTATAGGCAGTTGTACCTGTTGCGGTACTTATTGGGTACCACAGTGGCTGCCAAAGTTCAGTTGATACAGTATCTTATTATATTATTATAAGATACATTATTATATATATTACATTACATTATACTTCAGATTTTATATATATATATATATTTTTTTTTTGTAACTTTGATGGAATCTGTTTTATAGGTTCCATTTGTAAAAATATTTAAGGTCACGGAGCGGTCGTATAAGCATTTCACTGCATATCGTACTGTGTATGACTGCGTATGTGACAAATAAAATTTGAATTTGAATTTATCTAATATGATATGATATGATATGATATGATATGATATGTTTGTCCATACTGTGCCATATTAGATATGTTAGTACATACTATATGTATGGTATAGTACAGGCAATACCATATTAGATACCTGCGAAACTTTTATAGACGCTGCAGAACCCAGTATGTACCGTGGTATTCACCAAAGTATTATGTACAGTATTAACCTTTTGTGGTGAACCATAGCATGCACCATAACCGGTAGAATGGTACCGTACAGAAGCGGTTACTATATCAGTATTGTACCATTATGGTATATAAAACTGTATAACATATTCTTGACAGTGTCCTATGTTCCATACACTATATTATAAGGTACATTAGATACAAATGTGCCATACAGTACTATACCATGTGTACCATCGTACCACAGTATGTACCGTGATCATAAAGTGATGTATCATAAAATGCTACTGTCAAAAGTACCACGGTAAAGCGACCACTGGACTACCATAGTACCAATACTATGGTAAATGTTCTTATGGGTAGGAGGGTAAAGACAAGCAAAAGGTTTTGAATTAACCTTAAACTAAGAGTCGGCAGAAGACTTTAACTTCTTTTTATTTGCTGCGCTTTCATTTAGCACAGCAGGACAAATCCAGTATGCAGTAACTAGCCGGGATGCTGGAGTGATTGATAGGTCATTACCTCGACACACAATAGCCAAAGATGTTGAATAAAAAAAAAAAAAGAAAGAAAGAAAAAGAAAACGAAGAAGTACAATGACACAAGTGCTGAAGAGATAAAGACACTCACACACACACACACACACACACACACACACACACACACACACACACACACACACACACACACACACACACAAGCTTAAAAGGAAATGAAAGAGTTTATCTTTATCTAGATTAAGACTCTGTATTAAACGTACTAAGGAAGTCGGAGCTCATGGTTGCAATAACGGGATTTTCAAACCCCCTGCCTGCAGTGAAAAAAAAAAGAAATAACATGGATGATGTGTTCATCTTTTGTTAGCACAAAGTGAGCCTGATTATGTGATGTTTACATTTATTACAACCATATATACATATTTAGCAAGTAAATATATCTGTACAGTAGTGATGGGTCATTCTGGAACGATTTTATTCTTCTTGAACGTAAGAAGAACGAGTCGTCTCAGAGAGCGATTCGTTCGTATTCTACTGGCCGCTCGTGTACAAAGCATCGCAAAACCTCTGTAGGTTATGTACAGGGAACAAGAAATGAGTCGTTACCTTTGAGCCTTTTGGTCCGAATCGTTCGTTCTCTTGTCACGTGACTCCCATAGACGCTATGCAGTGCAGTACACAGGAAAATGAATTGAGCGTTTCTTCTAATGAGTCTTCTGGTCCGAATCATTCATTCTTTTGTCACGTGACGCTTACAGACGCTAATAACGATTCGGACCAGAAGATACGAGAGGTGATTTAGCCAGAAATTTAGCCAGAATTTGTGTATGTAAATGTGTTTTATTGAAAATGTAACATTTTTATTTTTATTTCTGATCATAAGAATGAAATGAATGTTGCTGATAATACGCTTTGCTAAACTGTTCCCCCCACTTGATCTGATTGTTTATTTCATGTTGGGATAAATATAATATATTCTTCCTGTACATGTCTGCAAGCGTCCAATGGATACCTCCTTACAGAAAACCTCACTGTATCGAGGTAACCCAGTTTTGAATCTCTTCTCACGTGCCGTTTCTGTAGTATGAACCCCTACGGATGAACCGTTACTGCAGAACTGATACTCGGTGTATTTAAAAAAAATTCACTAAACCTGTCAGAGCTGCTGTTATAGGAAACGAATCAGTGCTGTCTAACTAGTCAGGTATCCGTGGTCTACTTGTGTAATCTCTGGGCTTATGTTTTCTTAGGTGCTAGTAGTGATCACCTGATGATGATTTAAAGCTTCTGGATTTTTTACGGTCTTGTATTCCCCGAGCTGCAGTATCGGGAGGTAGGTGTCCTTGGTGGGTTAATTGTTAGTTGCAGCTTCCCACCTGCATGTTCACACAACACACTGAGATGAGAGTAGCGGTCATTTCACAAGATTTCGCCGAGCCAGAAAGTCCAGTGAGTAAGCTGAGAAGAGTTTCACCTGTATGATGAGGCAGCGAAATATCAAAGCTTTCAAACGCAAGTATGACATTTCTACAACAGCCGTTTATTTTTATTTTTATTTTTTATTATTATTAAGGCAAATTTTATATATACAGCATTTTATCTTTTTTTTTAAAAGAATTATATATTTTTTTCCTCCAAAGTACAGCCACTTAAAGGCAACAAGTTTTAAAACTTATCTGCGATGCATCCATAGTCTGAGATCATGATGTGCATTTGATAAAACGGAACAAACTGTACAGCACGTTGCAACTTTTCAGTTCGTTGCGGTTATAATCAGAAGGATGCACAGTCTTGCCACAACAAGGATGGATTTTGCAAAAAATAATTAGCTCCTGGTGTGTCAGACAGCTAGAGGCAAGGAAGGAGAGTCGACTGGGTGTAGGTGTTTGTATTTCACCCTTAACGTAACCAATCAAGGTGTACACAGCCATAACGTTAACACCACATACCATTAACACATTCATTTTGACGATCAATTAAATACTAGTAAACTGATGACAGGATCATGGACACCAAAGGCTCAAACATGCCCAAGAGGACTAAAGGCCAGCTTGTCTGGTCCAATCCCACCAAAAAGCCAATGCAGCAGACCTCGCCAAAAAAACATCATCAGTGCCAGCCACAATGAAAAAGGCACCAGGACACCCAGTGCACCACAGCATGCTGTCCCCAGGGGCCATCAGCCATCAAGCCAGCCTCCAAACTCTCCAGAGTCCCATCTGACAAACACCAGCCGGACAAACAAGTCCACTCCACCGAGGCCCCATCCCACAACCCACAGCACACAAAAGGGCCACTGTTAACGTGAGACACCACATCACACCTCCAGAGGCCCTGTAGAGCCACGCCCTGAGGGTCCAGAGCTGCCCAGGCTGCACAAGAGAAACCTCTTACACTTACAAAACTGGGCATTGTAACGTTATAGCCTATTGGTGTATAATGATGTGTTTATAATACAGTATTTCAAATAAACACTGCTGTCAACAAATAATGTCCACATGAAGTCCAAACTCTACATATACAATGGAATTATTCATTAACTCATTTATTTCTCACAATAATAATAATAATAATAATAATAATAATAATAATAATAAAATTAAGCTATGTAGATAATATTCCATTCATCCATTGCTCACCTTTCTAGATGTGTAATTGGTGGTAAGACATGTAATATTGTTGACCCAAATAAATGACTAAACCTGACCCAACAATGGGATCCCCCCCCACCCTTTTCCCTATGTTGTACCTGATGACCCAAAATAGACAAAATGACATTCTCATGCCGCCCTGACCTAATTAGAGGTGGACTTAAATGTGGTTGAATGTCTGTGTGGCTGAAGGTCTTTTGGCCAACATTGGTCCAATGAAAAATGAAGCCGAATGTCACTTTGCTCCCTTGGTGACTTTGTCTTATCTTATTTTGCTTCTGCCATTTGAACCTCATTGTACCTCCCCCTAACCCTAACCCTAACCCTAAGCCGCCAGAAAGAGCCCATGGACACGGCATTATTTTCCCTAACTTTAAATGCGTTAAATTGCTGCTTATCAAAAGGCCACTTTTGTCTACAATAACCTCCTTCCTTCGCACCAAAAACCTGTAATTGGCCTGGCAATCCCCGAGCTGCCCTAGCTTAGCAACCGTCGCTAGGCACAGCCATACTGTAGGGTTTGAATCGGATGGAACTCCTGGCTTTGTCGGTTTATGCGTGCTATTAAAACAGCGCTGACCTCTGGTTCTGTCGGTGCACGTCTGAGAACATGCAGAGTCTCAATGAGAGCCGTTTTATTATATTATGTGATAAATCGAGCTCACAGTAAGAATCAGGATACTCTTCACCTTCCTCTCGATCATTAAAACGATAAATCAATGTTCGCCGTGTGACACACCGGAGCCACAGAAAACTGCAACTTCTTAGAGGAATAAGACGAAAAAAAAGAAAAAAAAATGCATCAATTCACAAATGATCACCAGAATTCCGAAGCACGTCAGAAAAGTTTCAGTATAAATCGAGTTAATGCGTTTCAAGTGCGGGTTTGTTAAATGAATCCCTGAGGACGGAAACAGAAAAATTGAAGATGTGCATGTATAGATATAAGAATATAATAACATAACGACACAAATAAATATATGTAATCTCCGCCATGTCATCGATCTCGGGTTAACCTCTGGGCACCGCGCTGAATTGGAATTTCTGATTCATTTCGCGTTATGTCGCCCAGGATATCGTGCACATAAAATCTTTGATATACCTGAGACATCTAGCTCCAGTAATGCTACGTATTGAATCCTTTCATTGCTCGCATTAACCTGTTGAATGTAGTCCGTTGATGTTCATCTGCCTCATGGTTAGATCTTTGATGCTTTTCATTTGAGTTGCCGTATCCTTTCTGCTTTCTCAGACCAACCAGGCCGCAGATTCTCCTCTGAACTCTCTCATCAACAAAGTTGTTTGCGGCCTCAGAACTTTTTATTTAATTTCTTTTTTTCCGGCAAGTGTGGAAACATTCCAGGAAATCATCAGATTGTGAAACTGTCAGCGCACCAACAACAACGCCCCGGTCAAAGCCACAGTGAAGTCGCGTGTCTCTCGATTCTGATGGTCGAAGGGGTACACGGTGTTCCTGCAGTAATTAAGCTATAGTCTATGATTGTAAGCCTCCAAGCTGTTTTGACACTCTGTCAACAGTGCAGTATCTCCATAATAGAAGATGTCATCAGATCTCTTCATAATTGGTGTACAAAGGACCGGGTCGGTCGGCATTACGCTTTTGTTTTCATACTTCGTTGCTTCTATTTTGAGTAAAAGCATCCGACAAATGACAAAAGGAAAAAAAAATATCAGAACAGGACAATCTCGCTTTAACGATGCTCTCGCTACTTAGAAACAAAACCGAGGCTCAAAATCTCAGCCGTCCAAAACGCTTCTCCATTAAAAAGCTCCCTTTTTTTTTAATGGATTTAAAAAGATTTTTTTTTTTCTTTATCATTTTGGAAACATTTGGTCCTCACAAAGGCACCGTGGGGGAAACACAGCTTGGCAGCGGGAGCGGGAATGTATTTACAGTCCCCTCCAGAGCTCGGCGAGAAAGCGAGGGAGACGGTAATTGCATTCTGCCGTCGCTGTCTTGTACGTATTGATCAAGCGAACATTACGGGGTCCTTCTTTTTCTTCTTCTTCTTCTTCTCCTCAGCATGCCATGCGCAATAAGTTTGATAGGAATCGAGTGACGGGAAGAGAGAATGGAAAGGGGGGAGAATCAAAAGCGTGAAAACCAAATTGAAATCCTCACAGACTCGATCAGTATCAGAGCTCGGGCGAGTTCCCGCTGAGCTACACACACCGCCAGCAGACGTACACGGGAATAACACACTTGTGCCATCTGGAGTCATGCAGAGGATTAAAACCCTGAGCAACCTGACACGAGACCTTCCGAAGTGGCGGCCCGTCAATCAGCTTGGGAAAAGTTCCGGCAAACAGCAATTTTGTCGACCTGCAATGATCTGAATTGCAATCGCAAAAGAAAAAGAAAAATGTTTTTCATCTTCATCCCACTTCCTTCTAAAGCATACCGTAGTCTTCCTTAATTAACCCACGTGGCTAACCTTTACAAAAGTTCTAGGATTTATTTCAAACTTCTCTTTTTGATACTTTTGATAATCGACTATCAGAAGGTGGATACATTTTCCATAACACTTCGAATGTCTCGCATGAAACAGCTCTTTTTTATTATCGCTGAAACCATTGGAGTGAAGTCATTGGAGCGAATACCAACAACAATGGAAGGAACCAAAGTTAATCCACTGATCTGTACACTGTATACTGTATATATATATCCCACAGTTTAGTATGCACACCAATCATGAATTAATTCATGACCAAATGCCAAGTTTAACTCAAACTCTCTCACTTGTCACAAGTGTGGATCAGATACCAGATTACACATTCTGAATCCTCCAATGCGGTGCTGCAACCTTGCCAATTCTGATAAAAGCAGGCCAAATAATAACATCCACACTAGACCTCATACTGTAGCCCAATTATACCGTACTGTGGTTTTCTTGTATTTTTAATGGAGTCTTGAGGAATATTTCTCAAGACTTCCTGGAGGATTTTTTGGCTCTTGCTTTCGGCAAGATTTTGAGTCCAGGCCCTGTACCTGAGCAGTTTCAGAGGGATTTATTTATTTATTTATTTATTTATTTATTTATTTTTCAAGCCACACACTGACCTATGAATCATTCAAGCATTAAAAATAACATCTTAAGACATGAACCAGTGAGAAACAGGCGCAGATGATGACAACCACACTGCGAAAAAACCAAAGCCGCCTCAACAAAAGTTTAGTAACAAATTGCAATAATTTCAATTCAAACGTAATATCAAATATCAACATATATTACTGTAAGTTAGCTGAAGTAATATTGATTGTCGGCTTAATTAGCCCAAAACCAATGCTCCTTGAGCTGAAGTCAATATAAGTTTATATTGGAATTACAAGTTAAGTCAACTTGTTTTTTTAATTTTTTTTATTTTCAAAACAAGATTTTGACATGGTCCAACTTTTCATCTGCTCAGAAAGGTCAATTGTCTCCCGTTCTAGCCCACTGATGAAGCAGGTTCAGGTGATTGTTTTTCAGTACCCGTAAAGCTTTGTAGTGGGCACTTGTTCCACCGGAGTCCTTTTATAGGAGGCCGCCGACAGGTGATTTGCTGTGGTCGATGTCGGTGATGTGCGGCGCCCCGCCTCTTTTTGAGCTCGCTGGCAACTGTCCAGGGTGCTGACTGTGTTTTGTGTACAGGACGAGTGCGAAGCTGCTTTTATATGGGACGTACTGGACGTATGAGCCCGTCGACACTTTACCCCAACAATTTTAACACATAAACAACTTTAAAAACTTGATTTTTCCAAAACTAGTCAAAGTTAAAATGGTGATCTGCAAAAAAATAGGAGAATACAGGTTAGATTTTTTAAAAAGCCAATAAAATAACACCAGGTAACACATGCTTACCAGTATTTCACTGATTCTTTTATATTCCAATATCATAACCGTTTTTAAAACAAAGATGCACAGTCTTTTCCCCCAGTGTGTCAGACACAAAAAAGAGTTTATGGCAACAAGAGTTTGTGGCCCAACAATGGGTTTGGATGTGTAGTTTATACTGTAGGTACCCATCTAGTTAGAGCTGAAGATCTTTGCCCGAATCCCACGGGACTGGCAGGTTCGGTCTGGTTCGGGCTTAATTTCTATCATTTTACACGGGCTCGGGCTCGGGCCCGGGCTCGTGCGGTAAATGAGTGGTCATGTGATGCATGTCGATTAGCACGAGAAAGATGCGAAGATGGATCAGAGGACTTTTTTTATTTCTTTGTTCCAACGTTCAAGTGGCCTACAGCCTAAAGTATATGTTAGTTATCAATTAATGATGTTAAAACATGTATAAATGACTCATCCTTGGCGAAAGCTGTGTGCGTGCGCACATTTGAACAATGTAAACGGGTTCGGACTTTTAAAAAGCTGTCGATCAAAATGTACTTGTCGGACTCGGGCAGAATTCTGTCGGGCACCTTTAACTTTTAAGGTGCCGATTACAGGTCTACATCCAGTCCTTTTGGAATTCAGTGTTTAGAGCACAGACTTCAGCATCCAACCGCACTCGTACTGGAAATCCTCACTGCACAGTCACCCAAACCCTCAGGGGCTACAGTCACCTCCAACACCACAGCACAACTTCAACACCTTGTTCCCACTCCAGCAGCTTCAAAAGGCCAACATGCTCAACTTAACTTTTTTTTTTTTTTTTTTTTAGTTAATTCAGTTTGTGTCTCCAAAGTTTTCAAGAACACAATGTTACCTGCTGTCTCAACAAATACCACTGTGAGACGCTGCGGCAACAATACAATATTAATTCATTTAACATTTATCTACAGTAGTTGGAGTTTTAACAGTGCAGCTTTTATTTTGTATCTTTAGGTGCTTTGCAGCCTGTCACAGTGGTTGTTGTACATCATGCCTTATATTGCAGTTTAGTTTAACAATTGATTATTGAATTATTTATTTTAAGATTTCATTTAAACATTGGACAATAGGGCACCGGTGGCTCAGTGGTGGGTGGGTGGGTGGGTGGGGTGGGGGGGTGGGGTTTCACCTGCCATGCCGAAGGTCCGGGTTCGATTCCCAGCCCAGCCACTGGATGCAGTGCCGGGGTCGCTCACTGGTTAAGGCATTGGATTCCTCATCACAAGCCCCCAGGCTTTGGGTTGGGGCCCTTTAGCAAGGCCCCTAACTGCTCAGATGTGTAGTGAGATAATTGTAAGTTGCCCTGAATAAGGGTCTATGCTGTAAAGGTAAAATGCAAGAAGAAAGTCTGGAAACTCACAAAATCTACCGAATGTGGGACCGAATGTTATCAAATGCTAAGCGTTTCCAAACAACAAATAGCATTCTAAAGCACTGTTACTGTAATAGTTTAGAAGCTATTGATTCATTTTCTGCCATCTTCTGAAAATTACAGGCTTAAAAAAGGGAATAAAACACTTTGTGTTCTGCTGTTACTACGGGGAAATAATCATATACGTATCATATATATACTGTAAGTTAATATCACGTTTTCTGTCTTTCATTAAACAGCAATTTACGACCATTTTCTTTTAAAAGAACATTTTCTATTCATCTCTCTTCCCAGGAGCTGTAAACATTTCTGTCCTGAAGATGTCCCCCAAACTTTAACGTTTTACCTGCAAATGTAACACTGCTGACACTGTAGACTCCTTCCATTTATGTTAAATAATAATAATAAAAAAAAATCCCCCTTTCTTACTTTCCATACAGAAAGATTTTACATGTCAGCGATTAAAAACATATATTTTTTTTCGTAGGTTGTTGATATGAATCCGAGTTGTAGATGTCCACGTGAACAAGCTGCTACTGTGCCAGTAGAAACAATAACGTAATGAAACGGGTGCATTAATAAACACACCCATGATTTGCAGCTGCGCTAGAGAAAGCGAGCAGAATGGATTCAAGACGATATTCTGAAAGCGTTGGTGGAAGGTACACAGCCCTGGCTGTGGAACCCCTGCGCCGAGTAAACGCGGAGGTGGCACTCGAGTCACGAATTCGATGACTTCAGACTCAGGGGGGGGAAAAAAAAAAAGGAAATTTGACACCAGACTCTTAAATCAAATACTTGGACTTATTTATGAGATTTATGAACAAAACGAATCACGACCTCGCCTCCACTGGGGGAAAAGCAGGCAGAAGTGTGCCAATGTTTAAATAAAGATATCCACAGCAGGCTTGTGTCCTGCTGCCAAGGATTATGAGCTTCATGAAGAACGAAATTGCAACACGAATAATGTCAAAGAGACAAAGTGCCGGGCCTCGGCTTGATTAACAGGGTCACCTTGAGTCCCGGAGTCGATATTTTCAGCGTTTATACGTTTCTTGTGGGCGGGGTTTTCCGTTTAAATACCACAAAAGCAACGATTTGCATGTAATGCTACTTTTAAAGCTCGGGTAATAAACTCCGTCGAGCAATAAAAGCCTGTAAACAGACTGGATGTGAACAGAGGTCGGTTCTGCTAGCAGTTCAGTCTGTAGCTGCCATTTCAGGTCACTCTGGTCTACACAACAGCACTGTGGATTGTTAGCAACCGAGTTAGAAAAAGCTAACACACACTCGCGGAAAGCAGCGTCCTTATATTGAACATCAATGAGATTCTGTTCAAAGTACTCAATATCACGGGTGTCACGAAAACGTACTGTAGTCCTCCATGGTTTTTAAGCTTCTTAAATTAGAAATTAAAATAATTTGCCACCACTAACAATTCTTTCCATTTATAATCCAGTAATCCACCTTTATAATTCCATTAATAAAGATGTCCTTGTACTACACAAGAATGTTTGTTTGTCAAACAACTAGGTCGACTACATGATCATGGGAAAATGAACAAATGCGTACAGCATGACAATGTGGCTAAAATGAGTTTACAACAATTTTAATACTAAATCGATGGCCTGAGTGGGACTCAAACTCCGGCCATGTTGCTGAGAGCACTGTGCTTACCACTGGGCCACTAGGAATGTGCATACAAAGTAGTATCAAAAAGTTTCAAGACTAGTTCTGTAACACACCAGCAGATGGCAACCCAAGGCTACACGTAAAGTCACATGGAGCACCGAGCTTCATCAGTCAGTGTGCCAAAAGACATCGTCCCGTGCACATCAGGAGCAGAAGGAACACTGCCGAGAACTCCGTCAACGTGCCGCGCATGACCCGTCTGTCATGTCGAGGATCATTTCTGGGAGTGCGGGTATGACCTTGAGACAAAGCAACAGTCGTCACAGTGGAAGACACCATCATCTCCACAACTGAAAAAAGTGAGACGGGTCGTTAGCTCGAGCAAGTGCATGCTCATCGCCTCAATCATTTTTTTTTTATACATTTTTGACATTGTGCATCGGGAATTCGTTCCGAGGGGCCGGACCGTCAATAGCGAATTCTACAGTGAGAGTAACTTGTAACTTTTTAATACCACCTCGTCCATAATCAAAAATACTAGCCAACAGGAAGTCATAATATTAAACTGCAAAGCAGCCAAAATGGTTTAAAATCCACTTGGTGTCTGAGATGTGTTATGTGAAAGCAATTTGGGAACCAAGATGCACCTCATAATAATATTCCTAACAACACTTGTGTATGTGTAACATGGGATACACACACTGTGTGCGGGAAGCTGTTGGGTTCATCTCAAACTCCGATCGCAATAGAAACTTAAGGGACCACGGATGTGCTCGGACCTTGTGCGGATGGATGTTAGTCACCAGAAATGTTATCAAAGTTGTTCAAACTTTCAAAAACTAGGTTTTCCCAAAAGTCGCCCTCACGGCAGCATTTTTTTTACAACTACTGTACTGTATTTTACAACGCTCACACCACCAGAGTTAGTTCTCCTGCTGGGCTTTCTGACTCTCCTTCTCCTTCATTCCTGTTCAAGCACTGACACTCTCGAACCTTCCATAAAAGTTAACTACAGTCTAGTACATCGTGTTACAGAGAAATCTCAACATAGAAACAATTTCCCATGGGTTTATTTTGTTTACTTCTGGCTTGTTCACGCGAGTCCCTATGAGTGAGCGATTACTGTGGAACACATGGGATACCTTATTATAAAATAATAATAATACGAATCCAAATTTTATAAACAAGCAAATACAAACACACAGTAATGTACTGTACTACATAAACCTTACTGCATTCCCCTTTGCACTGTGGTTTCCATAGTGACCACTGACTTGCTTGTTCTGGTCTTAGCTCCCCCCAGTTCCATCATCACCAGATTATCCAGTATCATGATCAAGTCTGCTTATTCAGTATGGACTCTATAAGACTGTGTGCTTTTCTGCGATCTTCACGTCATTACTGTTGCGTTCATCTCAAACCCCGATCGCAATACTAAACCCTGTTAGAAAGACGTCTATTTTATTCTGCCTTACTTGATGCATCTTCATCTTGAAAAACATTCTAAATAAATAAATAAATAAATAATAATAATTTTTTTTTTTTTTTCCATAAAAAGAATTTGACATTGGAAATTTTTAACCACAAAATCTTTCGTTCTTCTTTCTGGTGGTCTTTTTCTTCTCCTTCTAAAAAAAAACAAAAAAAACAAGTTATTTTCCATGTACATCTAAGAAAGAATGGGATGTACTGAAACGCTCACACTACACCTCCACACTGAAACCTTCAAACCTCTTCCTAAATAATAGGCATCGGCCCTGTGGAACAAATCGCCAATAGAGTCCCTCTCTCTCTCTCTCTCTCTCTCATTGCCACAGGGTGAGATTCCTTCTTGTTGCTTCAACTCAACAATGTTCAGTCCTTCAGAATTTATTTACTTAAACAAAACAACAACAACAACAAAATAAATAAAAGCTGTATGTAAGGTCTAAGCCGTGGGTTAATAGTGGAATGAATACAAAACATTAGCATATATATTAGCAAATATTTGCACTTATTTTGTCGTGGGACACTTTGCTTGAGCTAAACGGCGTCGCGCGAGCGCAGTTAGGGGTTAGGATGTTGAGCTACTGATCAGAACGCAGGTGCAAACTCCAGCACCACCAAGCAGCCACTGTTGGACTCTTACGTGATCCTTAAACTCTTAATCCTCAACATCTCAAATGTATATTATAAAACGAGTAGTTCCTCCCCAGTAATGTGATTACGCTAACTGTCGCTCGCTAACTGCCGGTCTCGGTCAGTTAGTCCCACCAGGCACGGAACGATACTGTATGCGTGCGGCGGAGCAAAATAACTGGTCGAATAAGAAAAGAAAAATCATAATTTCTTGATAATAAGTAAAGTTTGTGGAACTGTTGCATCAAAGCGACATCGCGCTCGAGGTCGCGCTGTTGTGCTGAATATCAGCACGGCTGGCTTGTCATATCTTCAGTACTCAGATTGCACCCTCATACAGTACGGTACCTACGCCTGCGTCACAGCTGTGCTGATATTCAATACAACAGCACGACCTTAAGTATAATAAATAAATCAATGTATAATGAAGTTGTTCTGGATAAGGCGTCTGCCAAATGCTGTAGGATTTTAACGTTTCCTGCAAAACAAAAAGGAAAACATAATGTCAGAAGAGAGGGGCATTCATATTATCTAGTGTGTATCCACACACCACTTACGTCAGCCGTAGTCCCATTAGATCCCACTTGGGCTGGAAAATAATTCAGGGCTTGTTTGTTTTTTGTTTTTGTTTTTGTTTTTTTTCCAGTAATGTGTGTGTTCTTCTCTGTATAATGGTACTGAAGAGTGCGACAGGGAATCTTTTACTCCCTTCAAAACACAAAGCTACTTTTCAAACTTCCATTTTAGCCTGAATCGAACAGTGCATTGTGACGGGATGAGCACCAGGACAACAGTCTTTAAAACCCATTACAAGTAGAAATATATGTTTTCCTTTGGATAGGTTCAAAATAAAAGCCTTTAAAAAAACGTTCTGAAAAAGATCTGTGCAGGTTTCACAACATAAGCTCTTATTTCATACACATCTCCATCGTTTCCTACTGATTCTGTACAGCTGCTTTGTGACAATCAGCATTGTTAAACGTGCCGTACAAATAAAAATGTAATTGAATTTCTAGAAGAAGAAGAAAAAAAAAAAAATCCGACCTTTAAAATGAGATTTGCAGTTGACATGTTTATTGAATCTGGAGTAAAGTTTTGCATTTACACATCAACACCTCGACACATCAGATTTACACAATTTGTTTTGGATTTTGTTTTGGTGCACTCAGGTGCATACACTGTACTGTACAGAGTGGTGTGTACATTCTTAATAATAGGAAACTACATGCAGACACGTGATCTGATCATTTTTCACTCACTCGTCATCTATACCGCTTAATCCTGTAGTCAGGGTCACAGGGGGCGGAGCCTGTCCCAGGAGACTTGGGGCACAAGGCGGGGTACACCCTGGACAGGGTGCCATTGCATCGCAGGGCACGCACACACGCACACACACACACACACACACACACACACTCACTCATTCACACACTCACTCATTCACACACTATGGGCAATTTGGAAACGCCAATTAGCCTAACCTACATGTCTTTTGGACTGTGGGAGGAAACCGGAGTACCCGGAGGAAACCCACCGAGCACGGGGAGAACACGCAAACTCCATGCACACAGAGACGGGAATCGAACCCGGACCCTGGCGGTGCCTGATCATTTTTGTCTTGTTACATAAATGTATTCTTTGTAAACATGCCTCACGTGGGGTACGATTAGGTAAGGAAGGGGCATTAACACGTTTCACGTTCATGATGAGCTGTAAATGTCTTCTTACACAATCCTCCAAGTTTTGAATTTGCTGGAACAGGATGTGCTTCTGAGATTGCTGCTTAATTAGAAAGAACATCAAAAAACAAAAACAAACAAAAAAACACACATATTGTCCCCAGGACATGATGAGGGTTTGTCTCGGTCTGTTGAAAAAAACTCAAAGTCGAAAAAAAAAAAAAAAAAAACCCGTTTCCAGAAGATGATTCCACACATACTCAGGGAGCCTCAGAGCGTTTTAGGATTGATGTACAAAACAGTCCGGAGTGACGTATCCATTCTCTCATCAGTAAATAACAATAGGATGAACAGAATTTTATTTCATCTTAACCAAAGCAAATAAATGAATAAATAAATAAATAAATAAATAAATAAATAATGAGTCGAGGCAAAGAAGTTGCACAGATGAACATGATCATGTGTTTTTCTGATTGTTTCTAGTAATAGAGTAATAATAATAATAATAATAATAATAATAATAATAATCATCATTTTGAGAGCTCTACATCTCTGCTCCGTCGTTCCCATATTACGGGCGTGGTCAAAATTTACACGTTATAAAAGTGATGACGGGAAACTTTGGTTGTTCCTGACATATTCAAAAACCAAAATACACAGTTTGAAGCTTGAAGCCTCCACGTTAACACGCACTGTCAAGGCCTCCATATAAACACCTACGTTTTTTTAACTGTCATTGACCGTCGCTGTGCTGCGGCACGGATCTGCTGAGTTACGGGATTTATTAGGCTGGAATCTCTATTCTCTAAGGAAACATGCTTAGTGTAACTGCATATCTTTAAATGCACGGACATTCGTACAGTTGCGTCTCGTCTACAAGTTGGTGACGAGTTATCCATTGATTTCTAAGGATCAGGCACTGAGCTCCGAGCCACCTCGGCCGGGATCGTCACGCACGGATGTTTGGGCTTCTTTAAAACCTTCGCACCATTCGCATGTTGGGCTGCGATGAGGCTGCGAGTCTCATCGCGGTACATGATGCTGTGCTTGAAGTCTTCTGTAAATGTCAATCGCTTTTATGCCTTATAAATGTCAATCGCTTTTATGCCTCCATTCACCAGAAATCGCAACCACAAATCCCGGTTTGGCTTGAACGCCCATTGTACTCCCCCCAGTCATATTGGAGTCTGTGATGTTGAAGTGCCAGTTGAACATTGTCATTTTCACACTTTTCTGGCTCCATATTTCGAAGAAAGTTAAAGAACTGAACAAGCAAGCAAACCCTCCTGTCTGATCAAAAGAAAATACATTGTAAACGTCGAACTGAAACCCTTTTGTCCGACGATTTTAGACTTCCAAACTCAAACCGACAGACGTTTATTACTCCGTGTCTGACCGTAAGATGCGATGAGACTGCATGAGAATTTATTTCACACCAATTTACCTTTTACGGAGTTCTGAGAAATCCCGCGCTAGCATTATCCACACTGAGTTTTTATTTATTTATTTATTTTCCTATGTAAGTCTGTGGAAGTCCCTGAGCGTGGCTGAGTCTGCTGGAAATGCCGTATTAGCATAAAGGCGAGGGCAGGGGTGAGCTTATCCATCAGCTAGCCTTGGACTTTTTTGCCCGATCTCCCAGGATTACTGCAGGAATACGGCAGGGGCGCACGCTCACTCTGATTGGCTGCTGTTATTCATTAAGTTCACGGCTCTCTTTAAACCTAAATAACAAATTATATATTGAAATCTTTGATTTACTGTAGTTGAGCTCTGTGACCTCGAACCTCCAGAGTCCAGGGTTCGAGTCACGCCTTCAGATCTGTGTGTGTGTGTGTGTGTGTGTGTGAGTGTGTGTGTGTGTGTGTGTGTTTGCATGTTCTCCTCGTTCCAGACCTCCCGTGACCCAGGATGAACAATATAGAGAATGAGAGTGAGGAGCGAGAGTGAGTACTTTATTTAGGATTCTCCATTCAGGTCTGTAGGGAATAGCAGTGTGGCGGCAGCGCTGTCACAACAACTGTGCCACTGCACCAGAACAGGATGCTTTGCTGTCAAACTGTGTTTTGCTTTTGATTTATTGATGTGCACAAGCATCATATTCTTCCTGCTTTCCCTCCTTATTTATTTCCTTTCGCTCGTCTGGGTTTCCTTTGGTCTCCTTTTCTTTTTTTTCTATCCTTTTACATCCTTGATAGTTCCTTAAAGAAAAAAGGGAAAAACAGAGAAGGCTGTCGGTTTGCGTGTAAGAAAAGAAAGACTGTTTTATATATGAACTTCATTACAGTATGTGATGAATAAATGTCTAAAATTACTTTATACTAATAGCGTGGCAGATTTTGTAGGAGAAATAGCCTGATGGTATTGTAGTTCAATGTAAATGCAAGAGCATGAAAAAGAAAACCAAATAAATAAATAAATAAATAAATAAATAAATGAAAAATGAAATCAGTTATTAGTCAACATTAAAATCATTTCACTTGCATTCAATTAAATTGCAGCAGTATGGATTTTCATTAAAAAAAAGGTTTATGATAATAAATTGGAAATGTTCTTAGTTATAACATATTCATTTTGTTCAGTAGATACTTTACTTTATTAAAGCTTTATCAATACCAACAGTCATTTCCAATAATCACTGCACTATATACGGGAATATTTAATGGCAATAGAATTTATACTGTATATATATATATATATATGTATGTATGTATGTATGTATGTATGTATAATATATTATTATTTCAATTTATTTCAATTTAAGGCAGTAAAACACTCCATTTGAGCGCCTTGCTCGTACCGCATAAATAAAGAAATATAAAAATGCAATTTGCTGCAAAAATCTGGACGGCTTTCCGCTTAGGCATCAACAGGCTTTTATGTTTTATCTCGAGGTTTTAAAGGCGATGTAACATGAACCAATCACATCACAGCAGAATGTCCAAGCTTCAGGTGAAAAGCGGCTTTCAATGCGCTCGGCCAAGCGTGCAGTATAAAACTTTCATTTTAAACAGTTGTGGGTCTGAAAAATATCCAGATGTGCAAAAATGTGAAAATTGCCTAAAAAAATTTCTTGTGCACTCTGCTAAAAGGCAAACCATCTTAGACAGACAACATCACAACACCAAATGGTGAGCTAATCCCATAATGCAATTCATCACGAAGATGAATGTCAGGCAATGTTGGGTTTGCCAGAAACTTATTGAATGAGGCTTTTTCAATGGCAGAATGATGTTTTTTTTTTTTTTTTTTTTTTTTAACAACAGTTTTCATGGAGAATTTGCAGCACAGTTTTTAATTTATTTCAGCTTTCTAAAATCAATGCAAGGTTAAGAATTATACCTCCAGCGCACCTAATACTTGGTTTAGTGCCCTTTAGCAAGTTTCACCTTTTAGCAGACGCGTTTGCTTTAGCATTTAACAAGCTTCTGGCAGCATTCCAGTTGGATATTGGACCGCTCTTATTGGTCGAATTTTTACTGTTCAGTTGGTTTGTTTGACACGGACCCGACCTTTTAGCATGGCTCACAAATTTTCATTAGGATTGAGGGTTCAAACGCTTAACCATAACTTGCTGTATCCATTCCACACACTTCTTTAACGTGCTTTTGGAGCCGCTGTCCTGTAGGAACGTTCAATTGTTTTTCAAGTTTCAACCACCTAGCCTCAACCTAGATTTGAGGATCTGGAGGTTCTCATTTTTCTCCATATTTCTATCAATTTTCTGCTTAACATTTGAATACTTCACCTTTACTCCACCAAACATACGTCTTGTCCAAACGTGCTTCCAGAGATATTTTACTTCGTCCACTTGATCAGCTGTAAACTTGAGTAGAGGTTGAAGGTGCTGGTTTTAGATCATTTAGCTTTTTAAAAAAATTCTGGTCCATTGTGATATAAATCTGGTGTGGAAATAGTGAGAAACACTGGTGTTCCATCAGCTTCCAGTTCGTGGAGTTCAGTGCCTTTTTGGTTCCTGTGTTGCTCCTGATCATACAAGCCAATTCCCTCTCCATTTTTGGGGTTTGCTTGAGTGTTCTTGGACTTTCCTCTTGTACTGTATGTTTGGAAAAGCATTCCAAACAGTGGAGGTAATGGAGGTAACTTCTCCATTGTATGGAAGGGAGAAGTTACCACCTGGAGTCCATCACCACTAACAAAACGTTAGCGATGCCTTGAGGCCTTGGAAAAGTAAAAGACATTTCAAGACTGAATTAATAATGTAAGTGAGTGTACAGTATGCATATGTACAAATTTGACCCTGTGTTGATCTCAGAAAACCCCAAACAAATGTTTGTATGTCGATGTACAGTATGTATTCCAAGAAGATAAAGTTCCAGGATATGATCGAAAGCTTGATATTGGTATGAGATTTCTGTTCATAATGAATGTGGACGTTAACTCTTTATTGCGCTAAATTAACAGTGGTTTAAAAATGAAACCCTGACTGACACCAGAGGTATGCGGATTAACTTGCGGTGAGACTTGTCATTATCTGCAGCACACAGCAGGTCACTGAAGGGTCAGGGAACGAGTAATATTGAACATAAGGAACTTGCACTAATGAGAAGCTCATGGTCCAGGGGAAAGAAAAAAAAATCAACCGTGGCATTTATAATGATCTGGGAGAACATGTTGTTAATGCTTATGCTAGCGAAATCTGCTCGAGGTAAAACATGTTCGGAATAAATTCCGTGTAATAGGAGATGAATAAACTCTTACGTTAAGTAACAAACCTTTTAAGGGAGCAAAAAATGAATAGCAGCCGCGAACAAAAGCGAAACATAAATCCTTTAGGACTTAAAAACAAAACCAAGATCAACAAAGCTCAATAGAAATCTCTGAAAGTTGGACAATGCTCCATTTGTAGCATTATTGCCAAAATGGCTTGAGTGAAGCAGCCGCGCAGAGGAGGCCAATACGGCAAAGTGGCATCGCGTGGAACTAAATCAAAGCAGCACAAGCTGAAAGGACACACACAACACAACACAACACAACAACAACAACAACAACAACAACAACAACAACAACAACAAGGCTTAATTAAAGTATAAGTTATTCATGAAGCATTTCTATTGTAGCGGGTCCATCATAAACTACACAACTTTATCTTTATACCACAGTGATTGGCCGGACGGTGCTCAGTAATTTCCTACAACAGCGGCTTCGACTGTAGTGCAGCTGCAAATCACTTCCTGTAGAACTTTCTGCTCATTCAAATGGACTCGTACGGCAGCTTCATGAATGATCCATAAACTATATTGTCACCTGACTGCAGAAGTGCCGCTAACAGGACGTCGCTATGGGTTTCTGTCGATGATTATGTGCAAGGCGGATTTTAGAGTAAATACAGTAAATACGTAAATAACTGAAAGCTACATATAGTAGATCAGAGAGTGAACGAGCAACTTCTGTTCTGCTGATTATCTTCATATGCTGTATGTTTTGGTGGACTTTGGTGAACAAGCGTGTGAAAATGGATGAATAATGTAATTAAGATACAAATTCGCAGAAGTTTGATCTTTTTGGATTTTTGCCTGTTTACATCAAATGGTGCACGAGTGCAAAATATTGATCCCTCGTGAATCTGGTGGCGGTTGTTAGCGTTAGCGTTAGCGTTAGCTCATTCAGTGCTTCTGTTGCCAGTGAGACGGTGCTATGGAACACGCTGTGCTTTGCACCTTCATAAAACAATGTGCAGGTAACATTAACTAATTCTGACATTTCTAATTAATCGGATTAAATGGTTTCTAATTAAATGGTTTGTAGCTACACAAGCTGCTCCTGATCTCCCCGTCATCCAGACGCCCTCTACCCTCTGCACCTGTCTGACTGATCCTGGTGCCATCCTGATGCCGAACCGATCCGGACTCCATGTTAATTTAAAGACATCTTCTGTTGTATTGAACTTCCAGCCGCCTAACATACAGTATGACCGCAAAACAATCCCTGCTATCCGTTTTTCACCCAAATGAGGATGTTGAGCCTCTCAAAATTCTCAGGGCGTTTTTACTTGTCACTGCCCCCCTCAGCTCGCTCATCAGGCACAATCTGATCATTTCTTGTGATTTTGCGAAGCTGCTTTGAGACAATGACCAATGCTAAAAGCGCTACCTAAATAAAATTTTACTTGAATTGAAATTGAATTAATAGCTAACTAACTGTTCTGGGGTCGGATCCCAAATATCGTTCAATATAAAGCTATTGTGCTGTGTAGAACTAACAAGCCCTCATTCCCACAAGTAGGGCCCTTGATCGGGGGGTTAGAGAAGGATTCGGGATTCCGCCTAGTTTTAGATGCTAGTTAGCTTTGCAGCGAGCATTAGCTTTCTGAATGAACAGAATGGATCGATTCTGAATGACGTACAGTAGAAGCGACGAGACAGCATGTTGTTTAACACGACATAACGTTATCGGATGCTGAAAGTGCTTCTGAATGTGGGTTTTTGTACCTGCATCCGGTAAATGACGTCATTTATGCTGTCTGTAAGTGGGCGGGACAATGCCAATGCCAATAAGTGGGCGGGACAATGCCGGGGGGGGGGGGGTAGGGGCAGATTTCCCAGGACATTTAGGGCACGAGGCAGGGTACTGGGTGCCAATCCATCGTAGGGCAAACACACACACACATACACACACACACACACACACACGCACATGCACACACACACACCTAATCTGCATGGAGTAGGGAACTTAATGAATAATAGCAGCCAATCAGAGTGAGCATACGTCCCTGCGATTTTCCTGCAGTAATTCTGGGAGGTCAAGCTATAAAGTCCAAGGCTAGCAGATGGATAAGCTCACCCCTGCCTTGCCTTTATGCTAAAACTAAATTTCCAGCAGACTCAGCCACGCTCAGGGACTTCCACAGCCTTACAAAAAAAATAATAATAAACTCGAATCGAACCTGGAACCTGGAGGTGTGAGATGGCAGTGATAACCACTAAGCCACTGTGCCATCCTTATTTATTTATTTATTTATTTATTTATTTATTTATGCAGGATGTCAAACATTACAGTGGATAAAATAATAATAATAATAATAATAATAATTTATAAAAACAAAACCCACACACTCAAAAACATGTTTTTTGGCCTTATGTACTGTATATCTAACATATTTTTTAAAATATCCATTTCACTACAATGAATTAAGTCTGTAAATGTACTTAATTACATTTAATGAGTTGCTGTTATTTCATGGTTTATTTTTGTTTGTTACATATATAATAATAATAATAATAATAATAATAATAATAATACCTTACACATTTTACTTACTGTATGTATAAATCCTGCCCTCAGTTTACATAAGTTAATAAATGAATATTTTGTTGAGTGCAGCTGTGTATAGAGAAAGTCCTAGAGCACAATAAGAGCTAAGTCTTTTTCACCCTGCATATATAACAATATTCATCATTATCTGGCATGCCGGTGTCACGTTACTCCCCGATACAGCGGGATTTTTCTAAATAAGTGCACCCTGGCTGCGACCTAATTCAGTTTCCCAATCTGTGCGCGTAATTTGAGACAGATTAACAGATAGATTCTGTTCATAAACGGACGCAGTGCTGCCAGCGAGCTCGTCGTACCCATGGCAACACGGACCTTCGGCTCATGCAGGTTCGTGTAAGTAGGCTTGTTGATCTTGGAGAAATCACACTCAGGCGAAACAATGCGGAAAGTTTTCATTTCTGTCTGCTACGTCCCACCGAGAGAGAGAGTGAGAGAGAGAGAGAGAGAGAGAGAGAGAGACGTTCGAGCTGGGAATTACGTTTAATACGTTATAAATCACAAACTCTGGCACTTTGTGTAAATTTTGTATTATTCTTTCTTTCTGAATAGGATTACAAATGAATTTGGAAAAAGACGTGCTCCTTTCAACATCTAAATGCAGAAATGCTTTACATTCTTGTGCTTATGAGACATCGCACAAGGAGCGTTCAAGTCAAACCGGGACTTTGGACTGTACAGAATAAGAACACAGAATGTTATGAGCTACACTACGGCACTTATACGTCACTAAGTAGATCAGACTGCCTGCTTCACTGGCCTCCCAGGAACTCCTTACAAGGCCAGGATGTAGGCTATAAAGGGTTAAAATGATTACAGTAGATGATTTTGTTGATGGAGAAAATGAACCCCACTGAGGGTTCATTAGTAAGTTATGAAAACGAACGCGAACATAAAAAAAGACGCTCGCTCGGGATTTGTAGGCAGTCAAGACAGTGAAGCAATCTCGGGCGATTTAATCTCAATGCTACATTCACAATCTAATTGATAAACGATCCTTGCTAGATGTTATCTGTAGAAGACACACAATAATATGAGTAATTCATTTCAGCATACGGAACGATGGAAAAGCACCAACCTGCACAGTTACCGGGGAAAACAGGTACCCACAAAAACAAACATTTAACAGCGTGGTGGTGGAAACGTTATGCGGTTTGATTACAGTGTTTGTACTCACCATGGAATGTGCAGTTATACAGTACATTCATCAGGCGGTTTATAAGGAACACCTGTACACTTTCTGTTTCTGTGAATCATGTGGCAGAGGTGAAACGCAGAAACACCAACAAACATGCAGATTCAGGTCTCGAGCTTCAGGTAATCGCAGTACCAGGTGAACACACTGTATGTTTGAATACTTCAGAAACCGCTAATCGCTCGGGATTTTTTCGTGCATTTTCCGGGCTTTTTAGGTATTTTTGTAGCCACAATAAAGTGCAGTTCTGCGGCGGGTTAATGAGAAAGGTCAGAAGAGAACAAGCAGATATTCATCCTCCCCAGGAAACCTTTCCAACCGTGTTTGCCTGAAGTTAGTGACCTACTGGAGTAGCATCATCTAAGGATCTATCCAATGACGAAAACTTCAAAGCACTTTTGTAAATTGCTCTGGGTTAGAGCGTCTGGAAAATCCCTAAATGTTCTGTTTGTTTTATAGCCACTTTACCATGAAGACGGTCCTGACCTCGGCTGTTTCTCTATGGACTCGTGACTGCAGTCGCTCGAGAATTCAGAACTGGAGTTTCCTACAGTCTACCTCAGCCTCCAATAACGACCAGGATTCCATATGAACTTAAACACTCCTCAGGTTATATTGAACCTCCAGCCTCCGAACACCCAGTATGAGTGCAGATCAATCCCTGCTCTCCGTTATCACCCAGATGAGGATGGGTTCCCTGTTGAGTCCGGTTCCTCTCTAGTGACATTTCAGGGAGTTTTTCCCCTCAGCACCGTCGCCCTCGGCTTCCTCAACAGGGACAATTTGATTATTTTGATTCATATACATTCATCACATTTCATACAAGCTTCCATAATTTTGTTTAAAGTGCTATACAGATAAAAATGTAATTGACTTGAATAAACACTTAGTGACGAGCAGAAAAGCATCTCCACATGTCGAACCTTGGAGCTGGATGGACAATCAGTTCCAATCTGTTCACGGAGTATAAATCTCTGGCCTTGTGTAAGCAGATCCCACTGGTGCTGGTGCTGTATTGGTGTAGGGAATGATTTCTTTGCTTTGCCTTTAAGCCCTTTAACATCAGTTGAGGGTTACATCAGTGCCACAGCCAACCAGGAGGATTGCTGCAGATCATGTTTATCATTTATCATTTTAAAATCTAAACGGATCATTTTTATAGTAACTACCTCCTGAACTGCCTCTGTGAACATGACATGGAGATGAAGTGCCTTCAGAGCTGACTAAACGAATAGCATGGTTTTGGCATCGAATTAACAAATACACCAGTGGTTAACTTGCACCCTAGTATGTTAATTAAAGACCTCAAGAAAGTTGTAATGATTTCCATTTGTTTAAATATATACTGTACCGCTGGAGCCTAACCCCAGGAAACTTAGGGCACGAGGCGGGGTACACCCTGGGTGGGGTGGCAATCCATCGCAGGGCAATTTGGGGAACGCCAACTAGCCTAGACTTTTTGTTTTCTCATGATCTTTTTGAAAAATGCATGATGTAAGTTCCCGTGCGCAACTCGTGCGGGAGTTATCGCCACGTCCCCCGTACAGTCCTGACCTCGCTCCAAGCCATTTCCACATGTCTGGGAGTTCCCGAGAGGCCAGAATTTCAAACAAAACTTTCTACCTTGACGGTGTCCAAGCACTGCTGAAACACTGGGATAAGTGCATTCGTGTAGCAGGGGATTATATAGAGATTATATAAAGGGGGTTTTAACTCTCAGAACTGTGCTCTGTTATTCTGTACCGTCAAAAGAAAAAATTTCAAACATATGACTTCTGAAGTATTTTAGGGATGATGTTTCAAGGTAAAGTGCAGTGCAATGTGCTGTAGGTAATGCACCGTAGGTGCTAGTTATTTATTTAGATGAATCATGAACTGATATGAGAATGCTTTAGATGTATGATGAAGCAGGCTGGAGAGCCGCAGTGCCGCGCGCTTGTTCTCTACACACCGCCGTCCTTCAACTGTCAACAAAAGACACAGGAACTGTATGCTTGGACTGTTTGCTGAACCTGGATAATATAAGATAGACACTCTGAAAACAACATGAATTTAGAAATATTGTTTTATATTGCACGCAAATAAATTCATTAAAGGAAAAGAAAAACATGAAAATAGCTAAAGAAAGTCCACAATGTGGTCGCAAAATGTTGCACAGGGTTGCAGGAGGCCTGGTGCCTATCCCAGGGGGATTCAGTGCAACAAAGGGGGTACACCATGGATTAGGTGTCAGTCCACTGCAGGGAACACAAGGACACACGCTACAAGGAATTTGGGAACGCCAATAAACCTAATCTGTATGTCTTTGGACTGTCGGAGGAAACCAGAGTAAAAACTCCATGCACACAGACCCCGAGGTGGGAATCAAACTTTCGACCCTGTAGGTGAAGGCAACCCCACCGTCTAAAAAAAAAAAAAATCAAATGAAAGAAAACTAATTGAAACTTGAGACGTACATTTCCTGAAGAAAATGAGAGTGGTGCTTGCCGTGGCAAAACTTTGGAATCATGCTAGCAACATGATAATTTAGTTGGCATAATGCTAGCACCATGCTAATCAGCTAAACATCACGCTAGCAACATGCTAATAAGCTAACTTTGGAATCATGCTAGCAACACAATAAACACTCTAGCATTTCTAAAAATGTAGCTAGCAACATGCTAATATAGTTAGCATAATGCCCCAAAACATGCTAATAAGCCAAGCGTCATGCTAGCAACACAATAAGCACGCTAGCATTTATATTAGAGACATTCTAAAGATGTAGCTAGCAACATGCTAATATAGTTAGCATAATGGCAGCAACATGCTAATAAGCTAAGTGTCATGCTAGCAACAGGCTAAGCACTGTAGCATCATGTAAGTGACATGCTAATATAGTTAGCATCATGCTAGCAACTTGCTAATATTGTTGGCATCATGCTGGCAACATGCTAATATTGTTAGCATAATGCTAGCCACATGCTAATCGTGTAAGCAACATGCTAACAGCATGCTAGTGAGGTTGCTAGGGGGCGTGGCTTATGGTCATCATGATAAATGTGAAATACTGCTTGGTTGCCTGAGTACAATGAGCCCTTGTCGCTATGACAGTGGGATCCACAGTTAAATCCAGTTTCAAAGTTCTAAAAATTTTTTACTATTTTGGGTTAATTGCTCCCTGGGTAGTTTACCACTCGCCCATTAGAAAAGTAATGACCCCCCCCCCCCCCTCGCCCCCATTCCCAAATAAGCCGAACGAGATGACACCTTTTTCAACGAAACGGGACTAGTCATGCACCAAATTATAAGTCAATGGGGCAAATTTGGGCACCTGTTGTGCCCCGGGGGTAAAACTTATACCCTTGTGCGGGGTATGTTCTGCGCTACAATCCGTCAAAAAGTCTCCTTAGTAAAGTTAGTCCAGAACAAGCCGCACAATTTTTTTGACACCACATTCATGGGTCTACGTCAAACGGGGCGAGACTAGATACGCCCCTAACTTGTGTACGGTAGAAGGAAAAAAAAAGTAGGTAATAATAAGCCTGTGTGATTATAATAGTAGTGCTTCACTTCGCAAGCACCACTAATTAAAAACACAATGGATTTAAATATACATGATAAATCACATATCCTGTGTTTATAGGTTTTTCTCAGTGTCTCTTATCGGAATTGAATTTCTCAAAAAAAACTTCACATCATCTGGTCACTTGTGCACATCCCAAAATCAATGTCTCAACCTTTTGAACACAATGATCATGCCCTGATTCGTCTGCTGTAGCCTACATTATCAGTTGCTGATGTCATGTTGAACAAAAGTCAGGTTCTCTGCTGAAAGGTCATGTTAGTTCAGATATCATTACATGCAAAATGATCTAACCAGCTGTCATGAAGAAGACTTTCCTAAAGACTTCATACAGAGCCGGGTTTGGACATGGATGAGACTCCTCGGCCAGACGGACAGGAACTTCAGAAGTTGTAGAAACGCTGCTCTGCAGGTACACTTCTGTTTCAGGCGTTTACATTTTTAATTTAGGATTTTTTTTTTCCATTTTGCTGTACAGTGTGGGCGGCACGGCGGCGTAGTGGTTAGCACTGTCGCCCTGCACCTCCCGGGTCCGGGTTCGATTCCCAGCCAGGCTAGATTCCCGTCTCTGTGTGCATGGAGTTTGCATGTTCTCCCCGTGCTTGGTGGTTTTCCTCCAACAGTCCAAAGACATGTTGGCGTTCCCAAATTGCCCGTACTGTGTGTGTGTGTGTGTGTGTGTGTGTGTGTGTGTGTGTGCCCTGCGATGGATTGGCACCCTGTCCAGGGCGTAACCCACCTTGTGCGTTAAGTCTTCTGGGATAGACTAAAGCGGGAAGCTGAGCGGGCTGTACAGTGCTTAAAACAGGTTTCTTGTGAGTATCGCGGTGACGTCATCGGAAAACAATCTACAGGACAAACAGTACAAAATGTAAAAGTCCAGTCCAGTCTCTTATAATCAATCTTACAAATAGATAGATAAGTAAATAGACAGACAGATGGATATACAGAGGAATGTGTAAGTACAGATCAATGACTTTTGACGTTTGATCTGAAAACTCTTACAAAGATAACAACATGGCTAAGCACTGCATCATGTTTTCACATAACTGAAATATGTATTTATTGTTCATGCACAAACTGAGGCTTCTTGGTGAGTTACAGGTTTCCCAGGTGCATTGAGAAATGCACTTACTCTGCATGCTGCGATGAAACTGTGAAACACCCGTGTGGTCGTGCACGTGACAGTGACGGTGACGTGAGCTTGCTGTAAGTGGAACAAACACGTGTGTGTGTGTGTGTGTGATTTCATCCCGTCTGTCAGCTGGATGTGAGGAAACACGAGCTCTGCGTTAATGAAACCACGGTACGCCTGTACGGTTGAGCGTTTTTTACCGAGTGTGTGAACCACGTGTAGAGTGTAAGAGCACACTGCATTAACCGTACTGTGTGAGCTGTAATGAAGCAGTCGGCCCTCGGAGGAGTCGCTTATTGTTATTATTTTCCTTAATGGCTACAAATACTGTGTACGCAACCAGCGGTGGAAAAAAGACACACAATGATGCTATTTACTCCGTTATTGCATGCAGTGTGTGTGTGTGTGTGTGTGTGTGTGTGTGTGTGACAGGGGGTTTGTGGTTGCGTTTATATTTGACCAGAAAAACGTGACATTTTACAGAAAATTGCTTCCTGTTGAGTAGACATGTGCACGCTGTGTCTCTACGTCTAATGTAGCCAAGCAGAGGGAGAGAGAGAGAGAGAGAGAGAGACAAAAACACAAAAAAATTAATAGATAAATACAGTAGGTATGTAGATACGTAAAAAGATATATAGACAGACCGATAGATTAAGATATCTTTTTTACTTTCTGTCTCTCTGTCTCTCTCTGGATAAAAGCGCGGTGGCTGATGTGATGAAATCCCCAGAGGGTTTCATAAAGCACTTTGCATGAAAAGCTTTTCTCTCTCTCTCTTTTTTTTTTTTTTTTTAGCGGAATATTGATGAGTGAAAGTGCTTAACCTTCAGACGGCGTCGTTTTCACACTGCATGCTGAAGAGCCACACGGAGTCCGGGCAGCGCGAGACGGGACGCACGTCCACCACATTTAATCCTCTGTTTCAGGAACTTATTACTCTCTACAGAGGATTACTGAGAGCATTGATTAGTTCCCTGTAACAGCATGACACCGAACCTTTAACATTTCGCAAAGGTGGTGAGACATGAAGGGAAAATCTGGTGGAGAAATGTTTTCAAATTATTTATTATTTTTATCCTGTGTGTGTGTGTGTGTGTGTGTGTGTGTGTGTGTGTGTGTGTGTGCTATTTCCAGCCAGCCAGATATGCAGCATGGTGTAATGTGTGTGTGTGTGTGTGTGTGTGTGTGTGTGTGCCCACTCGCCACTCACTGGAATGCATTATTGATGGTGGTTTTGTTGGCTGGGAGGAGCGAGTGTTTGGAGAAGTGAGGGGTCACACACTCACACACTCCACTCCGCTCAAGGCCACTGACTCTGCTGGAATCCTAACACACCTGCTGAAGAGGAAGAAGACATGATCTTTCCAGCACTGCTTCTCATACAGCATGCTTTTTTGAAAAAAAAAAAAAAAAAAAAAATCTTTTTTTTATCTTAACCAACAATCATACTGTAGCATGCCAACAATTCCAGTGTAAACTGGTTTAGACCAGCTGGGACCAGCAAACCACTTCAGGCACCGTCTTCCTTTCAGCAATAATCCCTGCTCCAAGTCTCTTCATTCCATTTCTCGATGTCCGTTTAATTCAGGGTCCACGTCGCGCCATCCTCAAAGGGAGCCCCGTCACTTCAGACGAAGATCTTTGATATTGAAAATAAAGGTCGGCCCTCGACTTGTAAACTTGTCGCGCTGAGAAACATTTACAACATGCAACGGGAGTGAAGGCGAGATTCGGCTCTCTTTAACAACCTGCGAACAGAAATAAGCTGCAGAATCGGGGTGTGAACTTAAAACTAAAATATTTATTTCCTGCTGCACTTTCCCTGAGTTTTCAGATTGGGGAAAGAATAAAACTTTTAAACATGGAGTGATGGAATGAAGTTACAGTTACCACCCTGGAGCTTGCTATTTTTCCATAACAGCATGTTTATTCCAAACACACCACAGCAATTTATTTATTTTGTGTTCCTCCCGTGCTGTTGAGCACATCAGGTTACACATTCTGTCATTTCGGTGGTAATGCTGGGTTTTTACTTGGCTGGGGTTGCTAGCTCGATGCCAAACCCTTCTCCTTTCTCATCCGGACTGGCGATGATGGAACAATTAAAGGCATTGCCCTAAGACCCAACCTGGCTGCGGTGGAGTCCGACCCGTTGACATCCATCTGAACCACCGCTGTCCCCTTGCTAACAATTACAATGAATTCCATCCATCCATCCATCCATCTACAAACCTCTGTCGTCCAACTAGGGACCGTCGGCACATTCACACACTACGGGCAATTTAGTTTAAACCAATTAGCTTAATCCGCATGCCTTTGGAGTTTTTGTGGGGCGATTGCCATACTGGTCCCTGTCAATGAGCTGTTACTATAGAAACCATATCAATAGAATATATGGTATATACTGTATAAGCCTGTGATCTGCACCTGCACTATCATTTACTAATAACCTGCCCATGTGTGTGCTCATCAGAGACAAACTTTTTTTAGAGATAAAATTTTAAAAGGGAAGTCATATCCCAAAATATTGTATAAGGCAACCAGACAGACAGACAGACAGACAGACAGACAGAAAGATAGATCATATATATGGATAAATAGATAGAGTGAAACAAACAAACATTAATAAAGTGTTCCCAAGTGCAAAATTTACTCACGCACTCATCTGCGTTTTTCTGTGTACAGGGTCACGGGGGGCCTGGAGCCTCTCCCAGGAGACTTATGGCATGAGGCGGGGTACACCCTGAATGGGGTGCCAATCCATCACAGGGCAAACACACTACGGGTAATTTTGGGAACGCCAGTAAACCTAATCTGCATGTCTTTGGACTGTAGGTGGAAACCCACCAAACCCAAGGAAACAAACTCACACTCAGGCCCAAGGTGGGAATCGAGTCCAGGACCTGGAGGTGCAAGGTGGCAGTGCTAATCACTAATCACCTACAGTAAGTTACTAATTTATAATAATGTAATTATACATTATAATGTGAATCCTGTTATAGTTACCGAACATTTGCCATTAATGTGACCGGATGGCCCACCACGGAATAAACACAACGGTAATCATCATTGATCTTCCCTAAGTGGACTACAGAGGTTCCTACTGTAGATAAATGGATGGACATTTGATGTTACAACAAGCTAGTTACAAAAGCAGCCTTTATCTGCCACGCCCATTACAGTAACGTCAAATCAATCTCCTCATAAAGCCGAGCTTGTTGGGAAACTGGGGTCACAGCACGAGATCAGCCAAGACCCAGCGTTAAGGGTTAAGGGCGTTGTTCCGTCACAGCTCGGTTAGGGATTGAACCCCAAACCTTCTGATCCATAACCCAGGGCCGAACTGCTCCTAAACCACTACTTTCCTTTCTTTTTTACTTTATCACATCTGTAAACAGTTATCTTCTTCATCAGCATCTTTTTACTCTTTCCTAAACGATGTTAGATAAAAGAAGTATCAGAGCTCCCCATGTTACTGAGAAACCGAAACAAAGACCTCAAAAAACATTAACTTTACAGCTTTACGTCCCATAATTATGAAATTAAAGTCTCATTACATCAACTTCACCATGTTATCAATAAAACATTGTTTTAAAATCAGTTTATTGGTATAATACAATTTTGTAAAGCGCCCCTTGCACATGTCGCAGTGAAGGGGCTGTAACCATATAAACTATATCTTATTAAAAATGGAATCTTGGTGCAGCCTTCGCTCCCGATGTGCATCAGTGAGCCGTGGCCGCCCATGACCCTGTCTCTGGTTCAGCGATTGTCCTTCTTTGGAACATTTTTGCTACGTCCTGACCACTGCAGACTGGGAACATCAACCAATAGCTGCAGTTTTGGAGATGCTCTAATCCAGTGGTCCATCCATCTCAATCTGGCGCTTGTCAAAGTCACTCAAATCCTAACGCTTTCCCATTTGTTTATGCTTCCAATACATCATATTCCAGCGAGAAAAATTTCTCACTTGCTGCCTAATACATCTCAGGTGCCATTATAATGAGATATTGTAACTGTGACAAGGGCCAAAATGTGATGGGTGATGTGATGGATCAGAGCAACTCCAAAACTGCAGCTCTTACAGATCGAGAGTGAAGACTGGCCCGTGTAGTCCGATCCAATAGAAGTAGATCTGGTGTGGATCAAACTGAGGAAAATGTTAATGCTGGTTCTGATAGGAAAAGGTCAGAACACACGGTGCCTCACTGTTATGGTGGCGACCTATTCGATATCGATCATAATCATATGGCTGATCCGTGTATATAATTGTAAGGCTCATTTATACTCATTTATAAATGTATTATAAACATTTAAACATTGCTAAAAAACTTTTCATTACAAAAAAAAAAAAAACTATTCTTTGATTGATTTCTTAATAACACATTGTAATAATTATTAATATTATACATTGTAATAATGCATTATAGCACTGATAGTAAAAAAACATATATTTTCTTTTCTTTTTTTTTTTTTTTTTACCAAAAAGAAAAAAAAATCTGTAAGCATAACACTGGCAGCTGGATCAGTTCCTGCGCAGACAGTTCAACAAATCCGAGCTGTCACGACTGCTGCGAGGTTGTGCGGATTCTCAGAAGAAGTCCTGTCTCTGGCGTGTGACTGAAACACATTTCTTTACCAGGCTGCTGCTTCATTTCCTCCAGGGAAGAGAAAAATGAGAATTACATGATCAGAAATTGAATGTTCTGCCTGGTACTGTCACGGGAAACACAGATGACACACCCACACAGAAAAAAAAAAAAAAAAAAACAGACCTTAGAGGATTCCGAGTCCCAGATGAGCAGATAACAATTAAATGGCCATTATAGCCAGCATGACATATTTCATATCTCATAGATGTTATACCACGGTGCTGTTACATTCTGGATTCTAATTGGTCAGAAATTACCGAGTGATTTCCCACAAGAGCAGCAGTGACAACAGCGACGCTACAAATCACAGGTTTATATCCATGCGCTCGTTCTGATATGATTTCTATATAGCAGATCTTCTACAGGCACTTGTTCACTGCACAACCACATAAACACTTTCTGAAAAAGAAAAAAATATGTATAATCATAACACAGTGAATATTATTATTTTTTACATTTCTTTTTTTTTTCCTTGTGAGGAGACAGGTTGTGTGACTTAAAAAAAAATTGGGAAACAGAACAAGCTGGGGAAGAGGACCTCCTTAAATGTGCTCACATAAGTGGGAAATGTAATTGGATTGTTTAAACCCCGGCCAATATAAAACAATTAAATAAAAAATTATTATTATTATTATTATTATTATTATTATTATTATTATTATTATTACATTTGTTTGTACACATGCACTGAAGACACATCTGAATGGCAAAAAATTACTAAAAAGTGCATAATAGGTGCCCTTTAAAATGACATGTTATTCAGTTTGAATTAGTTCAAAGTATTGCAAATAATAATAATTAAAAAAAATAAATAAATAATAATAATAATAATATTTTTCCTGTGCTTTCCTCTGGGTGCTCTAATTTACGGTCATACTCCAAAGTCACGCAGATTACTCTAACTGACTAGCATTCCCAAATTGCTCATAGTGTGTGGTGTGTGATTGAGTATACAGTATACAGTATATATGTGTGTGTGTGTGCACTAATTTTAGCCTAGGCCCTCCGTGACCCTGTGCAGTACAAGCGCTATAGAAAATGAATGAATGAATGAATAATAATAATAATAATAATGTGACTGTGATATTAGAGAAATAACACACTTCGTGACATGCTGTGTGAGGTGCTACTGTAACTCCGCGACCTCCGCTTGAAATATTCTCCTATAAAAGCACAGCAAGGTGTGTATTATTCTCCACATGTCTATGATTAATATATGGAGCACTCAAACATTCCTTGAGATGTTGTAAAATTTTAAGCCCTTGCTAAATCCCTCAAGTATAATTATTTTATTAAAGAGAGGGGAAAAAAGAAATCAGACCAGGCGCCAAGCAGGGGGAAAAAAAAAAAGTCGAAAGAGTCGAATATAAGAGACTCAGTGGTATATACTCTATATTCTGTAAGTAAACTGTCAGGGACAAACACAGGGAAAGCACACAAAGCACAGAGAGAAATGTGCTTTTATGATATTTTTTCTTTCTATTCCAAAGCGCACGGTCACTGGGGGGGGAGAAATGGTGGGAAAGATGCTTTTTGACAACATAATGGATTTCATTTGAACACTGATGCTAGCCAGGTACGCCAGGCAGATAAAGCCCAACCGTTCCCTCGAGGGGTTTAGATTTGTAGAGTCTGGTATTTATAGAAAAAGAAAAAAAAAAACTATTTACTCAGTTAATGCCAAAATAACAGGAGTAGATTTATTTAAGTGTCTTAAATTTAGATTTCTTTGAGGACTATAAATAACGACTCCACTCCATTAACTGTACACACTGTAAAAAATCCAACTAGAAAAATGTTGGCATAATGAGTATTTATTAGTAATCTGGACAATAAGACATGAAAAATCTGACGGAACTAGTGAAAACAAGTCCATTAAAAACTCGCTGGGTCAGCGAAGGTTTAATTACTGAACAGACTTTCTAATGCAAGTTAACACGCACGCACAGAAGTTGGTTCGGAAGTTGGCGCATGCGCGCTGTTACGTTTCTGAAGTTCTGAAGATGGCGCATGCGCGCTGTTACGTTTCTAAAGTTCGGAAGCTGGCGCATGCGTGTTGGGTGCAGCGGGTATTTTGAACATCATCAGGATTAGCAGCCCGTTTCTCCGCCTCACCACGGACAACTTCTTTTAAACTTTGGTAAGTGCACATATTTATATATATATCGAAGTCCTTTTGTAGAAATTGTCTTAACGTAAATGAGCGTTATTATATGGCGTTCTTTGTGAAGGACATAGAGCTTCGTGCAGTTGTTTATTTAACGTGAGAAAGATGCAAGTCATCCTGTAACCTGAGCTCCTACAAACAATATCTTTTGTATTATTTTGAGTTTGCTACATTTATGTTATTTATTACAGGTGTTGCATATTATGAAGTATATTTAATCTAATTACATTTAGAATTGAATATTATTTAATTATTATTCACAGCACATGATTATTTTCTCTATATTCCTGCATGTGTGATGTTTGATTTATTGGTTATGTTGCTTATGTTAAGAGGAACTAACAGGTTACCTGCCTGGTGTTTCCCATGGGACAGGTGAGAGTGTGACACGGTGTGAGAGAAGCACATGAGGAGAGCAGTTTGTCTTGCAGTTTGGCTTAATAAAATAACTTGTTGCAAACTTAACTGTAGCCGTTTATTACCCGCATCCAAAGAGACTGGAGAATAATAAGACAAGTCTAGAAAGTCTGGTTAAATTCATAATAACTCTTCTACATTTGGTATTTAAAATCTGCAGTATTTGCTCCACAGTATTTGTAATCTTTGCATTTAACGCTTCAGAACACATTCTCTCAATATCCTCCTGGATAAACTCATTTCCAGACTTCATCACAAGACCTCAAACTTTTGCCATTTCATGTAAGTAAACATTTACAATGCAGTATTTTTAATGATTTTAAGAACGAAGTATGAAGTTAGGGCAAAAAATAATTCTTGTTATACCTTACTAGTTAACTTTTTTTATGTGAGACTATTCATACCCCATTTCATTAAATATAACAAAAAAAAAAAAGTAAAAAGACTATTTAATATTTTGGTCAATATATTTGGTCAGATTCGCTCTGCACTAATGTTCAAAAGTTTTAGATCTGTATTTTTTTTGTTTTTAAAAGAGTTTTATGTTAATCAATGCTACATTTATTTGATCAATATAAAATACTACGTTTATTTGATATAGTAAAACTGGAATAAGGTGAAAATGTTAGACTTCAAAATTTCTGTTGTCTACTGGAACGTACTGTACTTAAAACTGTAATTTATTGCTGTGACATTAAGCTGAATGTTCTGCATTGTTACTCAAGTCTTTAGTGTCACGTGGTCTTCAGAAATCCTTCTAATATGAGGATCTGATCATGGGAAGATTTCTTGATATTTTTGTATAGAGAATTATACACACGTGGACAAAATTGTTGGTACCCTTCGGTCAATGAAAGAAAAACTCACAATGGTCACCTAAATAACTTTAATCTGACAAAAGTAATAATAAATAAGAATTCTATGAATGTTAACCAATGAAAGTCAGACATTGCTTTTCAACCATGCTTCAACAGAATTATTTAAAAAAATAAATTCATGGAACAGGCCTGTACAAAAATGATGGTACCACTAGAAAGTACTGAAAATAATGTGACCAAAGGGACATGTTAATTCAAGGTGTGTCCACTAATTAGCATCACAGGTGTCTACAATCTTGTAATCAGTCAGTGGGTCTATATATAGGGCTCCAGGTAGTCACTGTGTTGTTTGGTGACATGGTATGTACCACACTCAACATGGACCAGAGGAAGCGAAGGAAAGAGTTGTCTCAGGAGATTCGAAAGAAAATTATAGACAAGCATGTTAAAGGTAAAGGCTATAAGACCATTTCCAAACAGCTAGATGTTCCTGTGACTACAGTTGCACATATTATTCAGAAATTTAAGATCCATGGGACTGTAGCCAACCTCCCTGGACGTGGCCGCACGAGGAAAATTCATGACAAATCAAAGAGACGGATAATCCCAATGGTAACAAAAGAGCCCAGAAAGACTTCTAAAGCGATCCAAGGTGAACTTCATGCTTAAGGAACATCAGTGTCAGATCGCGCCATCCGTCATTGTTTGAGCCAAAGTGGACTACATGGGAGACGACCAAGGAGGACACCATTGTTGAAAACAAATCATAAAAAAGCCAGACTGGAATATGCCAAACTACATGTTGACAAGCCACAAAGCTTCTGGGAGAATGTCCTATGGACAGATGAGACAAAAATGGAACTTTTTGCCAAGGCACATCAGCTCTATGTTCACAGACGGAAAAATGAAGCATATCAAGAAAAGAACACTGTCCCTACTGTGAAACATGGAGGAGGCTCTGTTATGTTCTGGGGCTGCTTTGCTGCATCTGGCACAGGGTGTCTTGAATCTGTGCAGGGTACAATGAAATCTCAAGACTATCAAGGGATTCTAGAGAGAAATGTGCTGGCCAGTGTCAGAAAGCTGGGTCTCAGTCGCAGGTCATGGGTCTTGCAACAGGACAATGACCCAAAACACACAGCTAAAAACACCCAAGAATGGCTAAGAGGAAAACATTGGACTATTCTAAAGTGGCCTTCTATGAGCCCTGACCTCAATCCTATTGAGCATCTTTGGAAGGAGCTGAAACATGCTGTCTGGAAAAGACACCCTTCAAACCGGAAACAACTGGAGCAGCTTGCTCATGAGGAGTGGGCCAAAATACCTGCAGAGAGGCGCAGAAGTCTCATTGACCGTTACAGGAATTTGATTTCTGTATTGCAGTGATCGCCTCAAAAGGTTGTGTAACAAACTATTAAATTAGGGGTACCATCATTTTTGTCCAGGCCTGTTCCATGAATTTTTTTTAATTAGGTTGAGGCATGGTTGAAAAGCAATGTCTGACTTTCATTGGTTAACATTCATAGAATTCTTATTCATTATTACTTTGCCAGATTAAAGTTATTTCTGTGACCATTGTGAGTTTTTCTTTCATTGACCAAAGGGTACCAACAATTTTGTCCACGTGTGTGTGTGTGTATATATATATATAATATATATATATATATATATATATATATATATATATATAATATATATATATATATATATATATTTCAGTGTAGATAGAATCTTATTTAAAATTGGCTTTTTTTTCCAAGACTGCAAGAAAGAAATCATGTAGATGCACCTTTGCAGACCTTCTCTGTACGCTGAAAGCGTTCCGCCGCTGAAACCCGCTGCTGTTCCGCCTTGTATCCGACATCCCGCTAAATTTTACATAGCTTTTTAAATAAAAACTTAGTCAATTAGCAAACTGAACACCAAATTCTTTATTTATTATTATTATTATTATTATTATTATTATTATTATTATTATGTCATTACTAATGTCCTTGTTTGTCTCACCAGATGTTTTTAATAAAAAAAAAAAAAGATGGATTTTTTTAATCCCTTTAATGCTAGGATTCATATAAAAGTACATCTGCAGCCGAGTGTTAACAAGATCAGCATCAGGACCAGAAACAGGGAGGTGGGATTCAATAAAATTTTATTATATTTTCTTCATGAAGCTCTTTTTTTTTTTTTTTTTTTTTTTTTTTTGAAGAACAGACATCATCACAAAGAAGCTGTATAGAACGCAGGACACAATTTACAGCCTAATGGACGTTTTATTCTGGTCAATGATAAGGTCTAGATAAGACATATTTAGGTTATATTTCGTAGTATGCATTAGAGACATCTTTATTACATATGTCTAATGTCTAACACACATATGATTACTCAGCGAGCGAGTGAGCGGGCAAGAACAAGAGAGATTGATTCAGGTGATTTTATTTCCTTTTTTTTTTTTTTTTAAATGATACAACCCCACCATAGAACCATAAGGTCAGGGATAGTTCAGTGCTTAAAGCATCGGACTACAGTTTTGAAGGTCCAAGGTTCAATTCCCAAAACCACCAAGTTGTTCCTGTTTTGCCCTTGAGCAGGGCCCTTAACCCTCATCTGCTCAGATGTACAGTATAATGAGATCTAAGTTGCTCTTTGTAAATTTAAATAAAACTCTGATTATTGCATACATCTCAAAATCCAGACTCGCTGCTCTCGGCAGAATCTTCACAGCTCGCTGTCTATTTTCACAAACTTAAAAAAAAAAAAGTTCACTTGTTTTGTTTTGGTCATTTCAAGGCTACTGAATTGCTTGCTAACACACAAGATCAGCTAAGTGTTATAAAAGTTAGAAGTGTGCATTGAATGATGCACGTCAGTGTCATAAAAACTGACCAAACGTATTTAAAAAAACAACAAACATATTCACTGACAAGAAGTCCAGAGAAGCTACTGTAGCATTGGCACTGAACAATAAGCTAGAATAAATCAAAGCTAGAAAGCTCATCAGACTTGCTGAGGCTCGAGAGAATTCAGTAACAGCCAGAGAAGACAAACCGAGGTACATCAGAGTATTAACCAGGCCAAAGTGTTCATGTTTGTCTCACGCGATTATACGAGGAACTTCGTGACATTTTCTGTATTTATTGCACAAGCACATGGACTGAAGTCAGAGACCGGATGGTTGTACTGATGTCTCCTGATTTAACCCTTTTGCATTCTGATTCCACAGACGGCATCATACCTTTAACACAATGATGATGAAGTAAGTAAGTAAATAAATAAATAAATAAACAAACCTGCCCTCTGGAGCACAAGCCAAATGACACTCGCAGCAACAATCCTGGCTTCACCTTCTTCACTTCCTCCTCCACAACTTATAAATAAAATAGCCTTCTCAGCCTCAAATTGCCATCTGTGTGTGACGGCCCGCGTTTATGAAATGCCTTCGGCTGAATTCGGCATCTCATCCGTCAACGGACACAACATTTCGAGAAAGTTAAATTGTTCGGTGTTGATGCTCTTCAAAACTTCTCATTCTTTAATCCAGCCGTATGGAGAAGGTGTATGATTAGAAGGAACAAGAAGAACCTTCACTACACAATGCATGGAGTCAAGAGACTGCCAGAAGTTTCAAGGGTGAATGTTATTTTTCTGCTTCTCGACTGCTGGAAAACAGGACAGCATTTCATTTCGGGTTATAACAGCAGGACGATAAAGAAATTAATAGACCACAGAGATATTGAATTCTGCATTCTGATTGGAGGTTAATTTCCTATAAGAGCAGTATAATAAAGTAACCCAGGTTTACTTGAATATTAACATCTTTGTTATAATACAATACCGTTGCTATAGTAACAGGTCATTCACAAGGAGTGTTAAAGGTGCCATATTAAATTCCTTTTTTACCCAGATAACATTAGCCTTAGGGGTCTCCAAAACCGATGTGTTAATGTTCCAGCTGTTATACCACTCAGATCGCGGATTCTCTGAAATCCCTGAATTTCCTTCTGTTTCGCTTCTATTTTAAAGGCGCCGTTCCTGTGTCTGTACCTTTAAGTGAAAATGTACATGAGCTCTCCATGGCCCCTGTGTGGAAATACATTTTTGTAATAGAGTGAGAATCAACGAACGGCCTCCGGTGCTGAAAAATGAAGCCAGAGCAGAAGTGCGAAAGAATAGGTCCAGTTCCTCAATGGCCACCAGGAGGTCCTGCTCCAGAAGTGAGTCAATCCTAATAGAGGCCTCATGTGAAAATGGCCTTTACAACTTTACAACAGAAATAATTTTGCAATCTGATACAACAAACAAACAAACAAACAAACAAAAAGAATGATCTTGATGGATTTCTTATTCATGACAACTTTACAGGTGGAAATTTTCTTTAACTCCTCAGTTAACATGATATTAAGCTATAAATACGCATGGCAGCACTGTGGATTAGTGGTTACTGTAGCACTGCCGCCTTGCACCTCCAGGGTCAGGGTTCGATACCTGCCTCATGGTCTGTGTGCATGTTCTCCCTGTGCTTGGTGGGTTTCTCTTTGTGCCCCGTTTTCCTTCCACAATCCAAAGACATGCAGATTAGGCTAATTGTCTTTTCCAAATTGTCCGTAGTGTGTGAATGTTTATTGGAAGTTCTGCCATGATCATAAAATGGTAATCACCATTGGCCTCCAGGGTCCCTAGCTGGAGTACAGTGGTTCCTAGATGCAGATGGATGGATAAATATGTTTAATTAGTGGTGTGGCTGATTTGAGTGATACTGTAGTTGCAATACAGGTGTCAAACCACTAGGGACTCCGAGTCACAGCTAAATGGAATTGTTCCCACTCACCACAAGAAATGTAGGCGATGACACAGGATAACGTCTATTGCATGGATGATGGTGTTCAAAGAAATGGATTAGCACATAAATTAACATTAGCCACCTTAGCAGCTTGTGGTAACCGCGGTAATTAGCCGTGTTCCAACCACCAGCAAGGCTCTGTTCGTTCCACCCGTTTTCCCATTCATGGATTAATCAGGATTTAGGCAGCTCCTGCCAATATGGTGATTCCCAGAGCTCCCACAGTCGAGCTTCAGAATCACTCATCAGAAAAGCCATAGGTGACCATTGTCCAGATCATTTTATACAGTCTGTGGAGTGAACACAGGAAACAGGCCTACCCTGACCGGTGCTCAGAGTTTAAGCTGGATAAGGGGCGATGCAGATAGTTCCTTGCATTCTGTTTGTCTCATGGCCTGAAATGGCATCATAAAAGGTGGAAAGAGACTCATGTAAATCTAAATGTCCAAAAATTGGTTCCATTTAAAGTTACAATGACAAGCTGTGGTTATTTATTTTTTTTTCTTTTTATAAATATGAATATTTATACATTTTTAAATATAAAATAAGTTAGAATAAGTTTTCACCCCACAGCTTGAGCTCTTTCAGGAATAAAGTAGCAGCAACACATCCTTTTTTAAAAACTTTACATTTAATTACAGTCTACAACACAAATTTAATTAAAACGAAGCTTCTGGAAATGCTTCTGTTGTCTGGGATTAGAACCTTTATTATGCGTGTGGTGACTGAGGACGGTTCCACTCGATGACCATGACGATGACCTTGGACTGGACTGATGCCGGCAGTTTCTCTGTGATGGCGTGTGACTGCAGTCGCTCAATAGCTTTAGAACTGAAATCGCCGAACGGTGTTGTACCCGAGCCTCCATCACTGAAAGTGGAATTTATATTAACACTTTCCCTGTTATATAATTGAACTTTCAACCTTCTAGCAGACAGATACTGTAGAGCAGGGACTAAAATTCTGTCCTGGCCTCCGTCACATGCTCTTTAAAGACAAACTGCTAGTTATAAATTCTGCTTTATTTTTCCTTATATGTTTCTAATTTATATCTATATATTTTTGTTTTATTTCTGTAAAACGTCTTTGCAATAATGATCACTGCTAAAAGTGCTATACAAATAAAAACTGAATTGAATTGAACCGAATTGAATTATCGAGTCGGGCCTGGCCCATAAGCAATAGATTTGACGCCGTTAATGTACTGTAGTCTCTGTCTGTATTGCAGAGACAAGAGACTTTATGCTGTTTAATATTTAATAGCAAGTTAGCCTTTAAGATAGAAAATAATTTAAATTCCAGCTTCAGTGGTTTCAGTTTATGGGAATTTTACTGAATTGTGCAATATTGCTTAAAGTATAAAATAAAACTTAAATATTACCTATATATATATATATATAGTGCCGACCACAATTATTGGCACCCCTGGTTAAGATATGTTCTTATTTCTCTAATAATTTTTTTTTTTTTATTGCAGAAGCTCTCAGTAATCTCACACTGAAATTTGTAAGAAAATCTAACCTTTAACTCAAGTGAATTTTAAAAAATACAAAAAATTAATAACTAAAAAAAAAAATAAATTTTTTTATTAAATCACCCGGTCCACAATTATTGGCACCCCCAACAATTCCAATTAAATAAATGTAATCGAAGCATTTTTGTCATTTTAACTGTATTTAGAAACGTTTAATGAACAATTCTTGACTTCCTGTTTCCCTGTGGTATAAATATGATGTGACACAAACGCCTATGTCTGGGGAGGATGATGAGAGAAGTGAAGAAATCTGTATCAAAGAGTGGCATCTTGGTGTCACAAAATCTCCATACCAACCACCAGATGCTATCTACATGCCAACAAGCTGTTTGGGAGGCATGCAAGGAAAAAGCCTTTTCTCACCTACAATCACCTGCTGTGGTCAGGGGAGACTAAGATAGAGCCTTTTGGCAACCAACACTGTCTGGGTCCTGCATGAAACAGAAGATGAGTTTGCGGAAAAGCATCTCATACCCACTGTGAAGTATGGTGGAGGATCCGTGATGCCGTGGGCCTGTTCCTCTTCCAAAGGTTCTGGGAATCTTGTTAGGGGGGTATGGCGTCATGATCTCTCTGAAATACCAGAAGATTTTAAATCAAAACCTGATGGCCTCTGTCAGAAAGCTGAAGATGGCTCGTGAATGGGTCTTTCAGCAGGATAATGACCCAAAACGTGTGGAGAAATCTACACTGAGCAGATTGTTGGAGAAATGTTATAGGAGCAAGGCCTGTCTTGTTGGCAAAATAGGCTTTTACGAAGTTTGAGTCAAGTCAAGTCCAGTACTGTAGGCTTTTATTGTCATTTCAACCATACACAGTTTAGAACACAGTGAAATGAAAAAAACATTCCTCAATGGTACTACATACAACATAAATTAACAACATAAGCTAACTAAGAAACCTAATTAGCTGACTAGCTGAGACAAAACAGATTAAAATGATATATTTATATATTCTACATTAACAGAAAACTGCCTGTGCACATGCAAACACATTATCATACTCTGTGATAATGAGTTGAGGTAGTAGAATGAGAAACAGTAAACAACATTTTCTTGTAGGTAGCAGCAAAGATAGAAAAGAGCTTTTTTTGTGCAAAAGAGCTATTACAGATTGTTATGTACATTTGTTAGATGGTTGTTGATCAGTGTGTTTGAGCATGTGTTTATTAGTTCAGTCTCAATATTTTGAGGCGATCGAGTTTATCTGAATGATCTTCTCCTAATGATCTTCTCTGCTGTCCTCACTATCTAGTATATGGTCTCGCGGTCAGAGATGGCACAAATCCCAAACCAGACAGTGATGCAGCTGCTCAGGAAGCTCTCGATAGTACCGCTATAGAAGGTGGATTGGTGGTGGAAGCTAGACCTTCCTCAGCCTTCTCAGGAAGAAAAGACATTGTTGGGCTTTCTTGTGCAAGAAGCTGGTGTTGAGGGACCAAGTGAGATTCTTCTCCTGGTGGACACCCAGGAATTTGGTGCTGTTGATGATCTCCACAGAGGAGCCGTTAATGCTCGCTCCGTGTCCAAAGGTTAGCACCAGTTCATTTACCTCCGCACTTTCTACTCTCTGTACAGTACGCTGACTCGTCATTCTTGCTGACGAGACCCACCACAGTCATGTCACCAGCAAACTTTATGATGTGATTGACACTGTGTGTCGCTACACAATCGTGAGTCAGCAGTGTGAAGAGCAGGGGAATGAGAACACAGCCATGGGGGGCCCCAGTGCTCAATGTGGTGGAGCTGGAGATGCAGTTTCCAATCCTCACTGACTGAGGTCTTCCGGTCAGAAAGTCCAGGATTCAGTTACAGAGGGATGTGTTCTGGCCCAACAGGCTCAGCTTCCGTATTGCTTCAGCTTCAGATGGAGTGTGGTAGAGATTCCGTTGTCCAGTGAACTGTTAGGATGATATGAGGGTCCAGTGAGGGAGGCAGAATGGTCTTGATGTGTCTCATGACAAGCCGCTCGAAGCACTTCATGATGATGTGTGTGTGAGTGCACCAGGATGGTAGTCATTGAGACAAGACACAGAAGATTTCTTTGGCACAAGGATGATGGTGGTGGACTTGAAGCATGTTGGAACGACGCCGCTGCTCAGAGAGATGTTGAAGATTTCTGTAAGAACATCTGCCTGGAGTCTCTCCTTAGCATTAGTGCTAGGTGGAATGAACACTCCGATAATCAAAACGGTGGTGAATTCCCATGGCAAATAAAAAAGGTCTACACCTAAAAGTCACAAACTCCACCAATGCACAGAGACTAACACAGAGTTCTTACACCATTCCGTGGTGATGTAAGCACACAAGCCGCCACGAGTCTGTCTGCTCACAACGAGACTACCCCGTATAAAGGAGGTAACATTTTTCTGTAATCTTCACCATTTTTATTTTTTTTTGCCTTTCTTATTAAATCAGTTCTGGGATTGGGTAAATATTTAAATCCCCCAAAAAAGATATGACAGATAAATATCAGAATTAAAGCTCGACCAGTATGCTTTTTTACCTCCTTGTATAATGGAGAGTTTAATGTCCTTTATCCTTTAACTTGAACACATTATGCTCCATATTTCAATCTTGTTTTGCAGCAAACTCATTAAAATCTAAACTAAAAACAGTTAAAGCTTAATTCTTCACATTCAAAACAGTTCCGGAAAATATCGATCAGTTGCCAGGAATATGGATGGATCTCTTTATTCCTCCAGCCATCTTAAGCTCTAAACACACTTTCCCCTTTCATATTTGCAGAAAGGCTTTGCTTAGCTAGAGCGCTTTTGTTTGCGCATAATTACTTTATTGTCAGCTACCAATAAAGGAAATTGGCCAAGGACGAATGACCACATCGGTTGTTTTTTAACACAGCATCTTTCTGTTTCTCTGTTCTACAGCAAGTCTCATAGGGGATGAGAATAAAGCTAAATACAATCCCATTTCCCATGTGATTCGTACAATTAATGGGACATCCACATACAGTACATTGTGGTTGGATGCCAAACTGTTGTACAAGCAGGTGTAATAGTGGCGCTTATTATTTAAGGGATCATTTACAGTCAACTGATTTCATACAAAAAAAAACAATACAAAAAAAAATAAATAATGGAAAAAAAAATAGCTTGATGTCACTGAAAATGAATAAAATATGACACTTGTAATAGGAAGGAAGCAATGTGAATATTTAGCTTTGCTCTAACTTGCTGTCTTTTTCTCTCTTCATGCACTTCATCATGTGTATATAGGAGGATTGTAGCTCATGTCAGAGAACAAAGCAGGTGATGCTGAAGAGAGTTTAGGCACGAGTCAGGCCATTCGCAAACAGGCCTGTTTAACCCTACTTTAGTGAAAATTAGGTCATACACAGAAAGTAAACTTCGCAGTGTGGTCGGAGTCCTTGTTTACTTTGTGTAATAAAATTCAGGTGTACTGTACACAATCAGTGATCAGGTGAGTTTAACAAAGTGGACTGGGAGTTGAAGTCCCCTGTGGATGTGGTTGTAGGCTGGGTGGTGTGCTCTACGGCCACTTCCAGTTTAGCCCTGACATCAACCTGAAAGTGCTTCTGTCCCCAGTTTCCACCTTCTCCATTACCGGCCTGACAGTGACAGTGAGTGTAAATAATGAATGTTAGAACACCATGGTGCGGAGTGAAACATATACTCAAACCCCCAGTGATGTTATGCTGTATACTGTATCAGCACTCATTGAATGCCTTTCCTACAATCAGATTACAGTGGAACCTTGGATTACGAGCATAATTCGTTACAAAGGTGGGCTTGTGTTCCAAAACACTCGTAAACCAAATCACAGTTTCCCATAAGAAATAATGAAAACTCGAATTATTTGTTCCACAGCCCCCCCCCAAAATACATAAAATAATTAATACAATCTATAAAGTGAAAATAAAACAAATTAACCTGCAGTTTACCTTTAAAAAAAGTACAAATAAATCCCGACAGATATGTGTTTCCGTTTGTGCGCGCAGGCGCTGTGTGTGTGTGTGTGTGGAATTAGCCCCTTCCCTCACCTCCTTTTACACAGCAACACTCCTCCTCCTTCTCCCCACCTTGCTTTTTAAGTTTCACAACAAACACACACACACACACACACACACACACACACACACAACGGAAACACAGTTTTAACGGGAAAAAAATAAATCTCTCTGACACTGATGTGAGCGCATACTAACGGAATTACTGCAGAAAAGTAAAAAAATAATAATAAATGAACCAGCACTTGACCTTTGAAAAGAATCGCAACAGAGCAGAGTTTCTGTGTGTTTGTGAAGACGAGGAGGGGGTGAAAAGGTGAGAGAGTGAGTGTGTCTGTCGGTGTGTGTGTGTGTGTGTGTGTGTGTCGGTGTCAAATTACATGCACGCACACACATAAGAGACGCTGAAACAGAGAGGGAGATATTGATTATACAGGTAAGAGACGAGCACTAAGACCCAGCATTGGAGACGATTACTCACAATTCCAGCAAGAGTGACGCTCGGTGTCAAAATAAGAGTCGCGTGCGTGATGCGTGATACTCGGCACTCGTAAACCAAGTCTTGCTCGTTTTTCAAATTAAAATTTATTAAAAATCTTTGCTCGTCTTGTGGAACACTTGTAAACCGCGTAACTTGCAATCCGAGGTTCCACTGTACTTGGGTGGAATTAACGGCAAAGGTATAGTCTAGATGGTGGCATGGAAGCTTGGTAGTTAGCACTGCCGCCTTGCACCTTGAGGTCCTGGGTTCAATTCCTGCCTCGCATGGGGTCTGCATGTTCTCCCCAAGCTTGGTGGTTTTCCTCTGTGTACTTTGGTTATCTCCCACAGTCCAAAGACATGCAGATTAGGCGGTTATATAATTGAGCTTTCAACCTCATAGCACCCAAATGAGGATGTGTCCCTGATGAGCAGGCCCTGGTTCACTGTGACAAGGAAAAACTCCCTGAGATAAACAAGAGGAAGAAATCTTAAGAGGAACCAGACTCTACAGGGAACCCATCCTCATTTGGGTGATATGATGAACATTTTTGTAAACAGATTATCTACCTAATGTCTGTTTTCCTTCTTCTGGCTCTTCCTTCCTCTTCCTATGCTGTCATAATGTAGTTATTTCTCCTGACCCTCCTGACTCACCTTGGTGCCCCGCTTCTGGTTGTAGATCTCGTCGCATGGACGGTCTTGGACTCGACTGATGCAGACATCAGTTCTCTGATGTCTTGTATGCATGACTGCAGTCACTCAATAGTTTGGGCCTGTAATTCCTACAAACAGTTTTGTTCCTTGCCTCCAATAGTGAAGCTGGACTCCATATTAACTTATGAACTTAAACACATCTCCTGTTATATTAAACTTCCAACCTCCTAACACACAGTATGACTGCAGATCAATCTCGCTATCCGTTATCATGAGGATGAGGATGGGTTCCCTGCTGAGTTTCCTCCCACTCATTTCCCTATTGCTTTATTTTTATTTTGTAAAGATGCTTTGCGACGATAGCCATTGTTAAAAGTTCTATACAAATAAAACCGGATTGATCTGAAGCTGACGCTTTACGAGCGTCATTATAGTGGAATTATAAACAGTGTTCAATGTTGAAGCGTTCTTTTATTTCGTCTAAGCGGAGTTACTTCACCCGAGTGTTTCCGAATCTCTCACTCAGAGACCTGTTTTCCTGCCTGTTTGTTTTTTTTTTTTCTCTAATGTGAACTCATCAGATTCCACTTATGCGCTAATTACCAAGTCCTTCATGAGCTGAAATAAAGAAGGCAAAACACTGAAACGAGTTCTTTAGAAGTCAGGTGCAAGCTAGGCAAGGTAATGAAACACATAATCGAGGAAAATAAACCTCTGAATAATAATAATAATAATAATGGCTGTTGTTAATGAAATTATAATGTATTATAACTAACGCGTTACTGTTAAACCAGAGCACTGATGAATCCTGGAGTTTTAATACATTGTAACTTTATGTATTATTTAATATAATATCAAATTTAAATTAACAACAGCTAACTTGACAGCTTAAAATTTTCTCTGTCAACTATTTACAGCTGCTATAGTGAAACAGGAACTTACTCTCATGACATTAAGTATAATTAGAGTAATACCTGATACAGTATGTCCGACCTCTTCTCATAGGGCAGGGCTTGGGAGTGCTTTAGCTCGCTCTAACATACTGTAGCCATAGCACCTCTAAGAAGTACAGGTGCTACCTGGGTGAAACTAACACCCTTCCCCTGTCCTATCTAATGGCTTTATCACCTGTCATGCAGCTCGATCTTCTTTCCTAAGTGCTTTTTAATGTAAAACAGGAGTACTCAACCAGATGGCAGCCTCTGTGGATCAGGAAGTTTCCCTGTTGCCATAGGAGTTTACCTCGCTCACTGGAACTTAAAAAACAAAACAAAACAAAATAAACATAAAACAAATCACGGCATTTAATAAAACAAATCATGCAGCTGGGACTCGAACCCGCAACCTGGAGGTGTGAGGTCACAGTTCTAGCCACTATTCGTGTGCCACCAAAAAAAAACTAAACAATTATATTTAAAATAAATAAATAAATAATGACAACGACGTCTGCGTAGTAATGAAGAAATAATAATAACATTTAATAAATAAAAAAATAAATAAATAATGACAACGACGTCTGCGTAATAATGAAGAAAAAATAATAACATTTAATAAATAAATAAATAAATAAATCATGACAACGACATCTACGTAAGAACCACTAGTGTTTTTGCGGTATTATGAGAATCAAATGCAGTACGCTGTTATGATCATCATACATTTAAAATAAATAAATAAGTAAATAAATAAATAAGGCCAACATATATGATCTGATTTAGCTAATGAGGCTCCACCTTACTTTAACATCCTGTTTTGTTTAGTGTTTCTAAACCTTCTTTACTTGCTTGATACTTTATACTTGAAAATCTCAAAATGCCTAATTTATAAATACATTTTTAAGCTAGGAAATGAATTTACCTACTACTTAGTTGCTTAAGTGATTGAGAAAATGACAAACTGAAACTCGTGCATCTCAAATGCGCAGTTGTCGCCTTGGAATAACTCCAGCCTCAGGTGTTCCCTGGAGTGAAAAGGAAGTTGTGTTGTGCAGTTATTGTTGAAAATGGATCTCTCGATGAAAAAAAAAAAAGTATTGATAGTTGAGTGTTATTTCCATTCATGCGGAAGTGGTCGTGGATGGGGACAGAGTTTGAAAAAGGCGGCAGAACAATTCTGAGAGAGA
>QNUK01000848.1:190000-210064 GCA_013621035.1 Clarias magur | reverse complement strand
TCACCCAGATTCATCGGACCATACCGCATCAACCTCCGGATTAACCCTGTCACATACCGGCTCCAGCTGCCTGCGGCGCTCCGGATCCATCCGGTATTCCACACCTCCCAGCTCAAACCCTTCACCACCTCACCTATGGTTCCACCCACCCCACCTGCTCCTCCTCCCCGTATGATTGAGGGTGGCCGCCTACACGTTCGCGGATCCTTGACTCACGTCTCGGGCAGAGGGCTCAGTTACCTGTGGATCTGGAAGTTCGTCCCGAGGAGAGATCTTTGGTTCCGGCTCGGTTCCGTCTTAGACCGAACTCATGGGACACTGACGTCGTCGGTAATCTCCACCCAGGACCGTCGAGAGTCGGTCCTGGACGGGTGGGTACTGTCATGCACACTCATAACACGACGGCATAGGACCCGGAAAGTAATACGGCGGGTTTCAGAAGATAAAAGGAAACAAGATGCGCATCACACGCTCATCATTGAGTTATGCCGTGCTATCGCCGTCGCCTCGCTCGTCCAAACGTGAGTACTCACTTTCTTGGGTTATCGCTTCTGATTGGGTGTGTGTATTTAGAACGCGGGTTTATTTGTGTAAACTCTTGCTCTCGCTTCGGGAGAGTTCTAAGAATAACTTGCGTGGTTATCCTGCCTACTCGCGCTACTTCCGCGTTTGGGTTTACCATCCACGCTACAGGGCTAACTGCTAAGTCTTCTGCTTCATCTCCGGTTAGTCCGTGACACAGCTTCACCATTCAAAATGACCAAACTTCTTTATAAACATTTCGAGTCGTGGCAAAGTGCGCTCTAATTGGCTAAGGTGGTGTATGTCAACGTACAGATTAGCCACACGTTACTGTACACACTGATTAAACAGGTACCGCTGAAATATCAAACAGACGAACTGTTTGCTCTTCTGTAAGTGGGATCACCGCTAATCTATTATTAAACTCCTGACCTCGTCTGAGTCACACACCGCACTTCTTCTTCTTCTTCTTCTTTTTTGTCCAGCTTCTAATTGCAGCGAACCATGTTACAAAACGCTCTCGCTGAAGATAAGCCGCGTAATCATGCCATGATTCATCATGATTCCTTTACGCAAAGTTCTCCTCGGGTGAAAATGTTTTTTCTCTGTAATCTCATAGCTGGTGTTTGGCTTGTGGTCATCAATCACCACACACACACACACATATAGGTTTTATCCACCTTTGGAATTTGTGTAAACTTTTTTCATGAACTGTAAAGAAGGTCGTTTTACAGTTTTACTCATCACACTGTACAGAATCGGATTTTAAATCTATAACAGGATTTATAACATTTAAACATGTTTTCTTTTAACACAAAATTGAAAAATAAAATAATGGCTAATAAGTGCATTTAAGGTCATAAGGACATTTTTTTTTTAACTTAACATGTTTTGTTAACATTTTGCTGCCACCATTAACATATTATAACATCTAGCTGTGGGATGAGGTTGGTGGCCCCCTACTGATGGGTTTCAGACTCACAGACTCATTGTGGCAATTTTAATTTATGTTTGTTTTTTTAACACTTCAAAACAAAAATAGTAAGTACTTGTGGTATTTATTTACAGTGGGATGGAGCATTGTAGGATTGCAAAAAATGTTTATTATTAAACTCTTTTTTTTTTTTTCAAATATGTACCAAATGCAGAGATTTTGCTAAAAAAAAAAGAAAGTCTTAATTAAAAAAGTTTTATTTAAGGATATTTTCCACATTGTAAACATATGAAATCTTTATGAATGGCATTAGTGTTTTTATTCCCGTCTTCATATGCTCACCTCAGGGAGCTAACGTCGTTGCTTATGCAAGAGGTTTCGTTTGAGACACAGGACCTCTACGCTTTTTCCATAATAAAAAATGCAAAGAGTGCAAGAAGGTTCTGGATAAACGAATCACATCAGGATAAATCCAGCCTGAATACAATCAGGATGCAGGAAAAGTGAGGACAGCTGACCAATCAAATCATTGCCTAGCCAAAACACACACACACACACACACACACACACACACAGAGCAGAAATTAAACAGGCGGGACTGGAACATGTGAAAAGGTGTGTTTCTGTCCAAACCTTTTTTTGTTGTTCATTTTAATAAACAGATTTCCTGAAAGTCAAAAATAAAGAGTACAGATTGCTGTGTGTGAGCTAACTGAAAAATTACAGAGGTGATGACATCATCAAAACAAGACAGACACCTTTTTGGAGAGGGAGTTATGGTGTTAGATCATGTCTGTGTTTAATGTGAAAGCTAGTCACCTCCTGTGTAAATACATTTATAAATTCTTTTAATGCAACAAATCATTTTCAATCTCAATTTTTATTTTTCTAACAGAAAATCATGTGAAAATTTGTGCTTCCCCTAATTGTTCTTAGTATTCAAAAACTTTGTCTTGGTTTTGTCCTTAAACAAATATGAGTTTTATGTAAAATCTAATAATATAACATTTTAAAAAAGTAATTTTTGGAGTTATACTTTTCAAAATTTCAACCATTGGAAGAAATATTAACAGTTAAAGATTGGATTGTGATCATAATTTGTTCCGGAAGCGTGGTGGTAATCTAAAGCATTCGTATATCAAAGTGAATGCAGTACAGTTACTAACTCAACATTAAAAAAAAAAATTATTTGCACATGCAAGCCTACATGTGGTCACGCGTGTATGTTATAGTAAACAGTACACATGTGCACAGATGTTGACTATATGAGTGATGTACGTGCACTGAGACCAAGCATGGAAAACGATTACCCACAACCCAACAGCGCGAGCGAGAGAGAGAAACCATTGGCTTAGCTGTGATCACGTGACGCTCGGCAGACAAAATGCATGCGTACTACCCGTATATCAAGACCTCACTCGTTTATTAAGTAAGAATTTTGTTTAAAATTTTGCTTGTCTTGCAAAACCAGGTTACTCGCAATCCAAGGTTCCACTGTATTAATAAGCACAATTAGAATGATTTAATTTGTATGAAGAGGTTTTAATGATGTCATACTCATCAGCCAACAAATAAATGTAATTTTGTACATTTTCTTTTCTTTCAGTTTTAGCCTTTTATAACTTCTGAGGTCATATATGGTCAAGGGTACCAGTACACATGCAATCACTTATGCAATCCTGACCTGTCTGATAAAATACGTAGAAACATTAATTATATATTTATAAAGATATTTAGCATATGTGTTGTTTAGGCACACGGCGAAGGCGTGTGGAATTAGTTTGAGTGCAGAACTCTCGGATTAGCGCACGGAGTTCTCGCTGCACTCCACGTGGATGCTGGAGTGAAGACGGATGAGTGTGGGAGGTAGGAGATTTTCAGCTCTTTTCCAAATGAGATCTGACAGACTTCAAGTCATAACTCATAACTCATATCCTTAATTGAATCTCGCCTTTAAATTTCATAACATGCGACGCTCAACTTGACAGCTGCTTGAGGTGGAGGGGTGGTGGGGTGTGGATTGGGGGGATGCGGCGGTGTGTTGGCAGTGGGATCTCAGTTGTAGCGCAGAGGGTACAGCGTAATAAGCGATCGTCCCTTGTGCAAGGGTTTTTTTTTTCCTCTCCTCTTTGATAACAGATAGCCTCGAGTCCTGAGGGCCATTATTCCGTCTCCACAAGCAAATGAACTTGACAGATGGCTGTGTCACCCAGATACCCCAAAATCCCACCCCACCTCCTTGCTTTTTCACCTCTACCATCACTGAGTTATGCAGAAAACAATACAATAGGAAATCGTTATGGAAGCGGATGAAAATCTACTCCAGGGAATGAGTTTAAAGGTAAAGTGGGTTATCGAGGGGCGATTTGTCATGGCTAAACTCGGCGCCAGGGCGCGGTATGAAGTCGTATATCATTGCGGTTTTAGTTCGGTTCTTAAAAAACGTAAAAAAGCGCTCACAGCATTAGTGGCTCTGGTGTTCTCCAAGGGTGGAGTCCAGGACCATTATCATTTGGAAGAACTTTTAAACAGAGCACTTTTACATCGTTACAAATTCCTTCACTTTTAAATTACAATTCCAAAATTACAATTCCTTCACTTCCAAGCTACTTATGATAGCTAGCAGACGTTTGCTAAGCAATACAGGAGAGTTTTCCAAAACCACATAAGCAACTATGACTAAATCAAACACATGCTTTGATAAGAAGTCCAGAATTATTGCCAACCTCAAAGTTAACAATTAGCAAAAACAAACAACAAATTAGCAAATAACAGTTTTTACTGTGGGCTCCGAGCCACCTCGGCCGGGATCGTCACTCACGGACGTAAATCCTTCTTTACAGTCCTTTACAATACATTACCGTACTGTGCTTGAAGTCCTCTGTAAATGTCAATCGCCTGCTTTGTGCCTTTATTCACCAGATGTGAAAATATCCCAGAAACTTTACCAGTTTGACTTGAACCACTCTTGTGATTTGAAGGTGACTTTCCTCTAAACAGCCTCTGTGGAAAAGGGTACACACCAAACAAAGAATTGACCACAAATCAAGAAATAGCTCTTACTTTTAAACCCTTTATTTTAAGACGTTGTCCTCGAAGGATGCTTAATCTTGTGGAATATTTGCAGTGTGTGTGTGTGTGTGTGTGTGTGTGTTAAAGCCTCAGCATACACGTCTTCTTAATGAACTCCACTTCCTGTCTCGTTAGGAAGCAAGTCGACTGGTCGCTTGGTGAAGGGTGCAGGGAAGAAAAAAAAACACACACACACAAAACATACCCTTAAAAATAGTGTCACATCTGAGAAAGAGAGAGAGAGAGAGAGGAAACAGTGTCTTTAAATGATTTCGATCCTAGCACAAGAGTTGCAAATCCTTTTTAACTAATTGCTACCAGCGCGTGAGGGTTTTGCTCCCTCATCCTCCTCCTCTTTGTCTTTTGTCCTCCTTCAGTGTTCAATATCAATTTTCAGAGAGAGAGAGAACGAGGGCTGTTCCCCTGAGCCACTGAATGACCCTCCATATAAAACTGCACCAACCGCACTTAGCACTTTCACTGTGTATACTGTAGGTGTGTGTGTGTGTGTGTGTGTGTGTGTGTGTGTGTGTGTGTGTGTGTGTGTGTGAGAGAGAGAGAGAGTGTCTGGGTGGACTGCTGAGTGAATGCTTTATTCACAAAAACAAACACATTGTGTTAGTGCAACGCTTCAACTCACTTCATCATTAACACACACACACACACACACACACACATGCAATTTTTTCCCACTCAGTCACTAATCCTAAGTAATGAGGTCCTAGAACGAAGCGACGTTTCCACACAAGGCACACTTCATGTCAGCTACACACTAAGCGCTAACAATATAACCAAACACTTAGCAAGCGAAAAATAAGAATTAAATCACTTAAAACTGTAGCGTACAAGCTAAGAGACTAATTAAAGCCTGAAACAAGCAAGAGGACAGATCCGCACGATACCAACATGGGGAGTGTCAGCTAGCCATGACCAGCCACAGTCTTGGTTGCACAACTAACTTACTTTTTCAGCTAACGGCACTCAACGCTAGTTTTATTCTCTTGAAAAAGGATTGTTTTATAGTTGGCTAAAACTAACACTGTAAACAAAACCAAGAGTTGTGAGCTAGCCAGGATGCTTGATATCTTGTCAAGATGCTAATCTGCTAATAATAGCAACTACATTGTGTGTGTGTTTTTTTGTTTGTTTATCTAGCTAATCTGATCCTACAATGAGCACTAATCACATAAATAAAGAAATGAAATCATGATAAGCAAACAATAACTGTTATAGCTAGCATTCATAAACCTGTAATGCTAATGATCAAAAGTGGAGATTTAAAAGTTGTACTTCAGACTGATTCATGATAGTGTTTATTTATATGTTGTGAAACAAGCTGGCTAGCGTGCTAATCTCATACGTTTGTAATCATAGCCAGCTAGCTCCATCTAAAGCAGCTAATCTAGTTTAGAACAACTATTTAATCCGAGTGACTTGTCTTGCTAAAAGAAACCATGAAGCTAATCCTCACTGTCTAATGGAAGTAATTTTGGCTAATGGATGTAAAGTAAATGTAGCAGACAAACATTTTGTTTGCCAAATCAATGTAGCTAAACGCTAAATGGGCTAATCACGCTGAGAAAAACTAGCCGTCGCCTTATGTCCTCCTGCTTTTTTTTTTCTTTTCTTTTTTTATCTTCTAAGATTTGTCCTCCTCCTTCTTCTCCTGCTCCTTCTCGGTTCTTAGTTTAAGCCCTGAAAATCAGAAAGAGGAGCAAGTTCAGACACCAGGCTTATAGTGCTTAGCTTAGCATATTAGCTTAGCTTAGTAGTGGATTGGGCAATGGAGTAGCCTCAGCTTCTCCTAATCTGATTTTTTTTTTCCCTCCCCTTTGCCATCTTTGATCTAGCAGGCCTGAGCCAGTACAGATGGGGTAAATATGGAGATTACTCACTTCCTTTTGTCTGGCGGTGAAGCCGAGTGAGACAGAGGTCGAGTCTGGAATGGACGGATGCTTGCCTGAGCCTCGCTAGGCTAAAGAGATTAGGGTTTGGGTGTCATATTAGGCCCGATCTCGGGGCCTGGGTGGATTTTGTGGCTTGAGTAAACACGTGCGGCTTGGGCCGAGTCGCAGCAAAGATAACGCTCGGCATTACAGAGCAGCCCTGGAATGCTGGAGTGATAACCTGGCGTGATTAAACGTCCAGCTCGTTGATCAAAATACATGTCTATGTGACGGGCCCACATTTTTAAAAAAATTTTAAAACTTTTTAAAAATCCTGTTTTTTTCTATATATATCTATCAATCTGCCATTTGTGGTGGCTTGAAAATCAGACCTATTGCTTAGCTGTACATGGTGCGAGGGCTAGTGTAAGGAAGCGTGCTAGAAAAGCACTGGTCAACATCGGAAATTCCCATCAAATCCGCTAATAAATCTTTTTAGCATAGGTCTACCTGCTCTCCATCCTGCTTTTGAGCTTTGCAGTTCCTTTATTTGTGCTTGAAGAGCCGAGGTATTAACAGAAGCGAGTCCATGAGTGAACATCTGACACATCGAACTTCAGAGAAATGGAACATATTCCATCTTTTGTTTCCTGGCTCTGTGGGCGAGGCTTATTTCCAACGCATCTGTACTGAGGCTAAATATGTTTTATGGGTTATTTTTTTCCTATCAACAGCGGAGTGGATTTTGATGGATTCTGATTGGTCAGAAGGTGTTGACATGATAGCAATGCAGCCTGAACATCACGTGCTCTCGTTCTGGTATGTTATCGTTTCCATAGCAACAGCTTGTTCATGGTGACTTCTACGCGGTTGACGCGGCAGACGTTTTCTAAAAGAACAATTTTAGTCAAAATTAGCAAAAGGACTCTCCACTAGCTACAACTCATATACATTTAATACACTGTTGTGTTAAAAAAGTTGTTGTGTTCATTTACTCCTGCTTTGATGAAGCTTAATTATGCAAGCTGGTGGTCTGTAAATAAATAAATAAATAAATAAATAAAGGCCACTATGGTATACTGTACAGTATGTATATTTTGTAACTAAATTACGAAGACTGTCTCGTTATTTCAAGCTTGATAGTCCATTTTGTCCTGTTTAAAAACTTAACATTGTTGCTTTCCTGTCTTGCTAATTACCTAGGAGGGAGCGCTGCTATTCGCAAACCAGGGGATTTGTTAAAAAATGAATCAAATAAAAAAACTCTCTGTTTCCTAAAACGAACATCAATGGCATCTAACCCTCGCAGGATAAATCGCTGTACGCAGTCTAAAGGTCTAAACGCAATGTCGCGCTGTCACACTGTTCACCAATTTACCCAGAATGCAAATGGTCCCTTCCATTACAGGACAACAACACAAGTCCTTAAGGTCCAATTATGTTCCTTACAAGAGGACATACACGACAACTTCCCGGTTCTCTGCCTGAAGCCACCGAAGTCGTCCTCCTGAGGTTTCCTGTTGTCAAGTTTTTATTACCTCAAAGATCTAGTTTAGGACCATTTTGTGTCTGGTTTTCTTTCAGCAATGCTTTTTGTCGTTTATTGTTTGAAGCGGTTTTGTAAAACCTAAGTATCGAAACTTGTTTATTTACAAGTCATGGAAGGAGTCTCTAGTGTAAGAGTTAAACATGGGAGTTTGTGATGTTTTACAGTGTTAAAGGTCATTATATACAGACTGCTGTGGTGTAAGGGGAAATTTTTTTACTAATAAACCAGCTTTAAATTGGTTGCAGTAACTCGTCTTTTTCACGCCACCTTTCGTCAGTTAGTTTTCTGTAACAGCACTACGTCAGGTGTTCAGTTATTTACTTAAAGTCAACTAAAGTTTCCTTGCATAGTTAAAAAATACCTGTAACACACCATCAAGCTCTGTAGTTATCAAAGATAATTAATTGCACGTGAATTAAGAGTGTATAGTGTTCAGTAACGTTCCGCTTTCTGTTATGTAAATGTGGGTGTGGCTTAGAGAACAAATTAAAGTCATGTTACACTGGCGGGAAAAAACATCGAGTGAGTCGGTTTATCCAAGATGGCCGCCCAAATGACGGTCCGTGATATTCAGTATTCGTCTGCAGGAAGCAGGACATTTTAATATGTTTGATGTTTAGGAGAGTTCAAATCACACGCCTAGTGGCTAAGCGACTGAGCGTATATGTGTATGTGAAGTGGATGTGTGTGTGTGTGTGTGTGTGTGTGTGTGTGTGTGTGTGTGTGTGTTCTCACGGGACGACCGAGCTAACACCTCTGCCCTCTTCCGATCGGCTAATGAGCGAAATCCTCGGCTCCCCGGGCCCCCGTCCCCCATACCCCCCCTCCCCCCCGCCCCTTGTTTCCTTCCCTCCAATCGATCCGTAATGTCAGAGGCCTAACATTTGGCCCTCTAAGCCACCAGCTCCCATGTGAGCCAAATTAGGCTGACTATCGAGTTGACCATCGTCCACTGCAGCTCCAAGAAAAAGAAAAAAAAAAGTGAGTTTGCGCTGGTTGTGTTCCCAGAGGAGCATGCGGGGAGTTAATGGAGAGTTCGTAACCTGCAGAGTGAACAGAGAAATACTGATTTATACCTGTTTAGCCTCTGTATTGCCAACGTGAGTGTCAGAGCTTTAATTATGCTTGAGAATTATTTATACATGTAGATAAAACAATGGCGATAAGTTCTGGATTCTGATTGGTCAGTTAAAATTCATATTAAAATTATGATGAAAATAGTGGCATGTTAAAGATATGTGAAAATGTTCAATGCCCTCCTTTGGTGTGAGTGCTTTGGGGTTTGAGGTTTTACATTTTAAATATTGTTAGCATGAATTCTATTTTTTCACAACGTACCATAGAATTTAATTGACTTAAAAACTGAATAATGATGGACATGGAAAAAGAGGGTGCTAAAACTTCTGATTTTGACGTATTTAACAAGAGAGGGGAAAAAAAAGTGACGCCATCAATGGACAGCATGAGCTGATAGAAAGATCGTTCCTCAAAGTCATCTTGAATTTACAGCCGACAATTCATCACGGCCGGCCGCTCACTGTATACCGAGAAGATTAGACAATTTATTTCTCCATTTATTATTCAGCAGTGATGAATTCCTCTCTGAGCCGCGTTTAGCTGTCAGCATCGCTTTGGATGAGAGATGATTGACATTTTGTTCGCAGGGCTTGTCTGGTCTCGTCTCCGCTAGATTATTTCACGGGCGGAGATTACGTCGTGAAATATTCAAACGGATCGTTTTCAGCGACGATGGACGAACAAAAGAGTGCTGTTGTCGTTATACTGTACGTCGTATGCTCTGTGCTGGTTTGACTGTAAAGGATTCCTCGTTGGACAAGAGACAGGAGAATAAAAAAAAAATTTTTTAAACATGGCTTATAGTTATAAATTCGCTTAATGAGCTTTGATGAGGTTTACTGTATGGTTCTGTTATGGTGCCAAGATATGTTATGGTTCAAGTTATGGTGTTTAAAATCTAATCTTCATGTACAATATCTGCCAACATCAAACATCCTAATAAAGCAATGTAGACAAGAAATCTTTAGAATAGTGTAGCTAACTGGCCAAAGAATCAGAGAGTACAGTTAACTTTTAATGCATTATTGCCCAAGTGGGGATAGGGGTGCCAAAACTTCATCAAATCTTTATGTTCCTGTTAAATACAGTATCTACCTCTCTCACAGTCTGTGATCATCAATAATAACATTTTCACTCAAAAAAAACATTAGCTGATATTATACAAAAAACAAAAGAATTTAATACATTTGAATGTACAGTACAAAGTCTTTGGGGTGCCAAAATTTTTAGTATTTTAACCCTAATATGCCTGGTAAATATAAAAATGTATTGGGTTTTTTTTTTTCTTTTAAGAGTCTTGCTTTCAATTTTTTTTTTAAACAAATGATGTTTGCTTAAAAAAAAACGTCCATGCTAGCTGATTAGCAAATCATAAAACATTGTACTTTTATTTCATTACGTTTTGTTTGTTTAAGTTCTGTTGCTCTTGTAAAATGTTTGACATTCTCAAATATCACCTGTAATTAGCTAATCAATGACCAAAACATGTTAGCTAGTAAATCCAACTAATAAATGTTTAAATTTAAATTTGATTAGCCAACTAGAGAAAAGACAATACATACAGTATAAAGGCATCATTGCTCAGACTGGATTCCAAAACTCTTTGAAAACTCCCTAATGTTTTTCTAAATTATTTAATTACTTAAAATGTACCTAATATATCATTTTTGACCTTGGCAACGTTATTTAACAAAATGAGACTGCATGTTAACGTAGACGTCTTCTGTTATGTTGAACTTCCAGCTGTATGTCATCAAAAAAAAAAAAAAATAATAATAATAATAATAATAATAATAATAATAATAATGCTCTCCGCTATCACCCAGATGAGGATGGGTTCCCTGTTGAGTCTGGTTCCTCTCAAGGTTCCTTCCTACTGCTGAGTTTTTCCTTGCCACCTTGCCGTCGCCCTTGGCTTGCTCATCATTAGAAATTCCATTTCTCACTTTTAAAAGGTAAAATTAAATAAGATGTAGTCAGAGATAAAAATGAGAGCTTTTAGAGACATTTAGCCAAATTTAGCTCACTCACTCCTTCATCGTCCATACCGCTTTCTCCTGTATCCAGGGTCACAGGGGATCTGAAGCCCATCCCAGGGGACTTGGGCAGAGGCAAGGTACCATCTCAGGTCCATCTCAGTGCACACACACATACACACACTCACACTCATTCGCACGCTACGGGCAATTTGTGAAATGCCAATTAGCCTAATCTGCATGTCTTTGGACTGTTGGAGGAAACCCGTGTACCCGGAGGAAACCCGTGTACCCGGAGGAAACGCACCCAAGCACGGGGAGAACATGCAAAAGCCATGCGCACAGAGGTTCAGAATCGACCTGGCCAGGAATCGAATGCGGACGCTGGAGGTGCAAGGCGACAGTGCTAACCACTAAGCCACTGTGTCGTCTCTAGTTCTTCTTCAATGAGTATCAAACGAGACGTTTCAGCTGATGTAGCGAGCTGTTAGCTGGTTTTCTTGGAAGCGTTCACTGCCTCAGTGAAGTATATATTTCTTCCACACATTACCGCGCTAGTTAGCGATTAGCTTAGCATCCGGGATGAAACTGGGCACAGTTTGCGTGGTGAAATAAATAAACAAGGGGGGGAAATCAGAATTAAAATGCCATTTTCTTGGTTATTGCTGTGTCAATCTTTTTTTTTTTTTTTTTTTTTAAATCAAGCTGGGATATTGGCGTGTGTGTGTATGAGCGTGAGAGTGTGTGTGGGGGGGAAGAAACGTTTAGCCAGACAGAATGCTAACATTTTAGCGCTCAGACTTGGGCTGTTATTAGAAATGACAGGAGAACTTGATGAAATTGTATGAGCGATTGGGAAACAAAATTGCAATCAGGCCCGACATGATTTCCTGGCGCTCGGACCACGCTAATTCCGCGTCCAAACACGCGTAAATGTATTTAAATGCCATAATAGCATATTACCAAGCAATCTCCCCTTTTTTCTCCTCCGTCCTCCATTAATCTAGAAGTTCGATTTGCATGTAAATGTGGTCAACTTTCATATCATCAAAATACATGAGGCCCAGTCACTCTGTCTGTTTGTGTGTGTGTGTGTGTGTGTGCGTGTGTGTGCGTGTGTGTGCGTGCGTGTGTGTGCGTGTGTGTGCGTGTGTGCGTGCCATAGAAATGAGCATTGAAGTCTCCCACACAATTATGAGGACTGTTATGAGAAAATTCTGAGAGGTCAGGCCAAAAAAAATAAAATAAAATGAGGGAATAAACTCAAAGTTAGCCTTGCAGGCTAAAGGGACAGATAAAATTTAACCGTGAGAGGTTGACAGGTTTCACTTACACACACACACACACACACGCGCACACACACACACACACACACACACACACACATACACACACACACACACACACACACACAATCATCGCATCCTGGACCATCAGGCTCAACAAGCAGTGTGTCAAGTCTCTGTGTCAGTGTCAGTGTGGGCGGAGCTTAAGCTACATCTTAATTCTTACTACTATTCATAAAATATAAGTTATACATCATGTAATTAAATAATTTATCTAGCATTGGCAGGCTTGTTCACATCACAGGCCATGCACCTTTAGTGAAAATGTTATACATATTGGACACGCCTACTTCATCATAACTGATACACACATCAGTCCCACTCCCTTCACTCTAACTGATGCACACAGAGGACACGCCCTCTTTACTATAACCTGATATACGCACAGGACACACCTCATTATTGTAAGAGGACATAACTGATATAGATGGACGACACGCCCCTTCGCTATAACTAATATACAAACAGGACACGCCCCTTTACAAAAACCTGATGAACACAGGACACCCCCCCCCCCCTTCACTATACCTGATATACTCACAGGACACGCCTCTTTATTGTAACTGATATACACAGAGGACACGCCCATTCACTATACCTGATATACGCACAGGACACGCCTCTTTATTGTACCTGAAACAGCAGCCATGCCACTTTCCCTCTAACCTGTCTTCATGCCTCTTTTACTGTAACCAATACACATAAACCACGCCCCCTCTCTCTAATTAATACACACTGAGGCCACGCCTACATCCTAGGTCACTAAGATTCAGGTCATTAATCATCGAGCTAAAATGAAATCTTTAATTAAGTGATGTGATTAGGCAATGGAGTGTGAAGGGAACGTGAGCTCACTCACACACACACACACACACACACACACACTTATTAAGAGTCAGTCCCTGCCATCATTAAGCAGTGAAAGGCATCATGATTGGCTGGGCCTCCAGTGTCTGTCTGCATTCTGTGTGTGTGTGTGTGTGTGTGTGTGTGTGTGTGTGTGTGTGTGTGTGTGTGTGTGTTTGTAACAGATTCTGTCAAAACTTGCTTGGCCAAATGTTATCATCCTAAAACGCCATATGCCAGCGACAGCGATACAAGTGTAACTCGACACTATAAGAAACTGGAGCGCTGAGGGGGGTTTATACACAACAGACTGCTGTGGCAGAAAAACTGTAAAAAAAAAATAAAAAAAAAGAAATTCTCCTCCTCCTTCGATGAATATTTTATGGCCAAAAAAAAAAGAGAGATTTATTTACTCCAGACAGGTGAAGGCTCGAAGGAGAACAGCAGACCGAAACCAGCAGAGGCTCGTGTAGACAAAAATAATACAAACATAGAGCGGAGATTTTTTGTGTGGAAGTGTGGAAATAATATCATTTTACTAATGTATGTCAGGTAGCTGCATTTAGCCTTAAATTTAGGTTTAAGTTTGAAAAAAACATTTTTTTTTTTAATTCTGTCATTCTAACTTGAAAAAGTTAATAAGTAAATAAATAAAAAATTATTAAATGATCTGTTTCATCAATTATAAATATTACAAAAATTAATAACTATATTTCTCAAAGAAAAACACAAAACAATCATGCCAAGAAGTTTAAAGAATCAAATTTATTCATATAATTTCTATGAATTCTTTAGAAAGTGTCAAATAAAAAATGTCTAAAAGTGTTGCATAAATTATACAATTAAATAATTTAAAATTATATATAATTAACTACATTTCAATCTGAAAAAAAAACTTTTTTCATGCTAAAAAGTTTTTTTTTTTAAGTAAAAATGTAATGATTACAAATAAAAAAATAATTAAATGATATAATTTAACCCACAATTAATATAGAAATATACATTATTAAGCAAGTCATTTGCAATATTAGCACGTTGCTATAAGTTCTCGAAATGTGAATTTTTTTAAACTTCTGAATGATTAAAAAACAAATTTTTAAAACATGAGTAAAATTTAATTTATTTTGCTGTTAAGTGATTTTGCTTGAGAAAGTCTCTGGTGGTTTCTGACCTTTAAATCCTGCCACCGGGTCTCGTCCTGTTAAACAGGTGGAAGTTGTGACCCGTAATATCGGGCATCTCCTGCGTCCGCTCGTCCCCGCGTCCTCTCCATCCGGCTCCATCTGGTGCCGTCTTATTCGTCTCCCGAGAGAGAGTTCGGCTAATTTTGCAGTCAATTAGCAGAAGGGCGGCTTTTGTTCCCTTTCCGTCCCCCGTGGGGGTTTCGAGGGCTCTTTTTCTTCGTCCCCCCTCTCGACCCGTTTGACATTGTTGGCCAAATGTTGTCTCAGGCAATGAGGGGACCCTGACTGGACGGGTTTAAGAGGGAGAAAAATGTCTCCTATCATTCTTAGCGCTCGATGTCAGCCCTCTCGAGCTGTTTAACATCACTGGCTAATCGAGAGCAACGGCGAGCTCTAGCTAAAATCCTAAACGCGCTTAAACAGCGTCTTTATTGGATTATTAACTCTGAGATGAAGTTCATGCGCGGCCCGGATGAAACAGAAACATACCAACGTTTCTTGTTTCATCATCGATTAACTGTTTACAGTGAAATTAAAACTACAGTTAATTTTCTCGCTCAGGATATTGATTAAGTACGTTATAGCTGACAAGAATCAGGCATGAAATAAATAAAATAAATATTTGGGGACATTTTCTGCTGTTGTCCATCGAATTCTATTCATTTGCACAGACATGCAGTACACGTGCCAATTATAAACAAAGTTGTTACACGTGTGTAATGTGGAGTTAAAACGAAAATGACTGCCTACTTTATAATTCTTTCAGGTGAAAAGTTAAGTTACAGACGCATCAAGCAGAATTAAACACAATATCGCCACCTACTTCAATGTTTTTCGCTTTAGATACATATTGAAGAATGAAAAGTAAAAAATGCTTTGAGCATTTTTACGATAAAGTTGTTACATGTGCATAATGTGAGCTTTAAAACGAAATGGCCAGCTTAGTTTGTCGAGTTGAGTCGCATGTGTGTACGAGGAATTATAAACAACATGATCGCCTCCTTCGATATTCTTTCAGATAAACTTGAGTTAGATACAGCGTGTGTAGTGAGGAATTCAACACACCACCTACTTCAAGATATTTATTTTTTTTTAAGTTCAAAATCGAGAAATTAAACCAAAATGGCCGACACCTCTGAGAATCTTTCAGATAAATTTGTCACACGTGTGTAATCTGGAGTTAAAAACAACATGGATGGTATTTCCTTCGGATAGAGTTGAGGTGTAGGTGGTAGCGCAGATAGAGGAGGCCCTGGCGTGCTGATCGGAGTGCCTTGGTGTCGAGCCCCGCCATCACCATCACCACTCGCCACTGACCCTTAACATTACGCCCCATACAACCCAGCCAGTGTGTAGAGTGCCGGGCCCAACGCCCGGTTAGAACGGCCCCCAAGGTCTCCCGATCTGACCCCCTTAGACTTTTATCTTTGGGGTCATCTGAAGGCAACTGTCTATGGTGTGAAGATACGAGATGTGCAGCACCTGAAACTACGGATACTGGAAGCCTGTGCTGGCATTTCTCCCGCGGTGTTGCTATCAGTGTGTGAAGAGTGGGAGAAGAGGGTTGCATTGACAATCCATCACAATGGGCAGCACATTGAACACATTTTATTTATAAGTGGTCAGAAGCTTGTAAATAACTCATGAAAGAATAAAGTTACGTTAAAACCAAGCACACCATTGTTTGTCTTGTGAAATTCCCAATAAGTTTGATGTGTCACATGACCCTCTTCCTATTGAAAAAACAAAAGTTGGATCCAAGATGGCCGACTTCAAAATGGCCACCATGGTCACCACTATATATATATTATATGTGTTTTTTTTTTCCCCTACTTTTTGTATTTTCCTACTTACTGCTTTCCAAAGTTATAATGATTTAGTTTTTGTCAGACAGATGATACAGATTGATTTCTGCACTCCAGCTGTGGTAAATTTGAACCCTGAGCATCTCGTATTCCGCGCTTGGAGCCGGAGCCAAACTCCTCCACTTATTAAACTGTCAACATCAATGAAGCGCGTTAGTGTGTTCAGAGCCGCCGTGTCACGTTCACTTAGACCACAACGCTCTCGAACCGACAGCCGGAGACCCGACAGGTCACGACCCTGAGCTCAGTATCATGGCCATGCGGGTAAATAAATAAATAAACAAATAACCAGGGTGGCCTGCGAACAATGAAGTTCAATAAGAACTCCATTTGGAGGAAGCAAGGCGGATGATTGCGGCGCGCTAACGCTAGCATTAGCTGCGCTGATGTGGAGCGGCCCAACATGCGGCAGCACCGTGAAATCTCCTGTTAGAGCAAGAAGAAGTGCTGTTTGCTCTGTAATTGAACAATTTTATTTCAAGCCCAACAAATCCCCTTCACACCCCCTCCCTCCGTCTGTCTTACCCTCCCTCTCCTCCTCCCTGTCTCTCTCTCTCTCTCTCTCTCGCTCGCTCTTTGTGTGAAAATCAGGATCGATCCTGCAACGTTGTCGTCTATCGAAGGTTATTTATGTCTGATATCTGAGGAGGCGGGGCTTTCATTCCTTATTTTATGAAAGACAGGCAGTTAAAGTAGGAGAGGAAGAGAGAGAGAGAGAGAGACAAAGAGAGAGACAGACCGCGTGGCTGAAAGACAGACAGACAGACAGACAGACAGACAGAGCAGGAGATCTTCTTCTGTGTTGTTGTTGCAGTAAGCGAGCACTTTCACACTTTGTCAGGTTTGGAGTCTCGGCTAATCCTCATTAAACACCACACACGCTGCACTCGCTGCTCTCCCGATGCTGCTGGATTATGGAGGTTAAATAAGATGTGTGTTTCTGACACATTTCCATCTCAGCAGGAGCAGAGAAACCAGCCGGCGTTGTTTATGCTAACGCTAACATGAACTAACGTTATGGCTGTTTTCCCACGATAAGCCAGATAGGTTAATGAAACGCTCACGCCGTTTTTGCACCCCCTCCCCACCCCCCCCCCCTCCCCAAAGCGCCGTGGCGGCGATAAGTAGCGATGCAACGAAGCCTGTAATTACGATCTCGCGGCCTCGCGATCTGCGGATAAATCTCACCGTCCAATTACAAGATGTAATAATTCTGCAGCCGGAGCTGGTAATGAGGTCTAATGCTCTGGCGTGTGATAATCCCCGCCGGATGCTGACTCTATCAGATGTTGGGCTTTGTAATTATACCGAGCCCAAATCATTATTTCATGTTCAAGTAGAGAACAGACTTGTGTGTGTGTGTGTGTGTGTGTGTGTGAGTGTGTGTGTGTGTGTGTGTGTGTGTATTGGGGGGGGGGGGTGAGTTAATTTTCTCCACGCTCTGTGAAGCGTAGACAAGAATTTAATGATTTAATTACAGTTGTTAAAGGGTTTTTTTTTTCCCCCTCAATACAGAAGCTTAAGCGTTTTCGACATCAAGAGTCGAGGCGACATCAAAAGCGTATGAAATGATGAGGCCTGGAGTTTCAGGGGGGATTTCTTGCCATGTTTTGGACATCGTCCTCATCGCTACGGAAACCATGACCTCAGGACAAGGGGACACTCGAGGAAAGCAGCAACGCACAAACATCCTGACTTTTCAGCGCATTTCCGTGCGTTTGTGTGTGTAAATGTGTGAGTTTGTCACACTGGATTACGTTGATGGTCACGGTGCGGAGTGAGGCGGGAGGGTCCGGGTGATGGGGGTAACGGTATCGTCTCACTGACTCTCCGGGAATATCAAACACGGAATGACAAACATGGCGTGGATTTCCATACAGGCCAAGCAGTGAGAGACAGTCATGGACAGAGGACGGAAAGAGGGAAGAAAGAGAGAGAGAATAAATGGAAAGAAAAAGAAAAGTAGAGCGCAATGAGACAGAGAGATAGACAGATGAATTGGGAGAATTTAAAACACAGAGAGAGAGAGAAAAAGAGAGAGAGAGACATCAAGACAGAAAGAACAAAAGGAAATCATGTGAGTCTGAAGTGCTCATAAAGGGACAGGTGAAGTGAGAAACAGGGAGAGATAGAGAAAATGAGACAGAAAGAGAGACTGATGGGGTGGGAGACAGGGGAAAAAACAGTGAATGGGAAAGATGCATATACGAATGAAGTGGAGGAAAGAGAGAGACATGGAGAAGTGAGATAGCAAAAAATGAAAGGAGAAAAAAATTTGCAGAAACACAGGTGGATGGGGTGAAAAGAGACAGAAAACGAATGAGGGGAAAAAATAGACTCAAGGATTGAGACAGACAGATAGAGTGAGAGACAAAGAGACAGATAAAGGGAGTGACAGGGATGTGAGACGGAAATAAATCAGAAAGTGAGGCTGAAAAAAAAAATAACTCAGAGAAACAGACGGATAGGGGTGGACAGATGAACACGGAGACATAAACAGAAAGGAAAAATAAAGACATGCAGATTGTGGAGGAGACGGGGAAAGAGCGCGACAGAGAGAAAGAAAATGCGATGGAAAGAATCAGCGGGAGTCAAAGCGTGAGAACGAAGCGGCAGGACAGCGAGACAGATAGGGGTGGACAGATGAGATGAAGTGAAGGACAGACAGAGAGACGGATAGAGACTTAACGTTTTATCACTGAATTGAAAGAGTCTTGAGATAAGAAATAACTTTAAAGTCTGTCTCTTCTTTATTTTATTTAAATTGCCAAAAAGAAAGACAAAAACTAAAGCTTAGAAACAGCTTCCCCACGAGTCCTGCGATCCCCACCACCCCTGAGCACGAACACCATCCAACCTCCTCAGAGCCTAAAACAATCACCACTTCTGACTTTTATCCAATTCACCTGTTCAGTTCCCCAAGACAGCAGTGTCTCAGACTCGTAGAATAGTTCCTAAAACTCCGTGACAGGTTTATGGGCGGGGCTAGAGTTGAAAGCTTTAGCTACAGCAATAAAAACAATTGTTATGTCTCATCATGTCTCATGATACTCAAAATATAGCTTTAAGTCTGACTCTGGAGACTCCTTCCATAAAGGTTAAATTAATCTCCACACAGTGTAATTTTTTTTTTTTTAATCCATAAGTGTATGAATGGGCTGTTACTATAGAAACCAGAATGTAATACGTAATGCGAATAAAAACATGCTGCAAGAGAAAATGAATCGACACCTCCGGACCAATCGGAATCCAGAACTCGGGAAGGAAAACGTTTTCCCATGCTCCCCCACACCGTCTTCTTTATTAAACTAGAAGCTGTTGAGTATCTCTAACCGGGCGTGGCCGTCGCATTCCTCTCCGGCACTCCTGCGTGCTGGGGCGCTGAAGTGCATGCTGGGAAGCGGACACCGGGCGTTCGAGGTTGCTGAGCTCGGATTTAACGCTGCTTTTCTGCAGGTTTGTTGATAAGCGCTTCCACGGGATGTAGCGGCGACAACTTAGCACGTATCATTTGTTAATCTGCGTTAGGCCAACGCGGGGCAGGGTAGGGATTTCTACCCCTGCTCCGGAGGAACAGGGGGAGGAGAAGGAGGAGGAAATTTGTGTGGTCCTGGAGGGTACCACACAGACTCTCACAACAGAGTGTGTGTGAAGGGGGAATGAAACATAGCCCTGTATGTGGAAGAAGCGTAAGATTATAGATAACTTAGATTATACAGATGTAAAGAAAACAGTTAAACGCTCACAAATTCCATTTTGTTTCTCTATAAAGTATAGCAGTCGATCAGATGCCAAGTGTACTGTTAG
>QNUK01000848.1:177500-185000 GCA_013621035.1 Clarias magur | reverse complement strand
CAGCGCCGCCGAACTCGCGCTCTTCTCGCAGATGGTAAGCACGACGTACTACTAAATGTAAACAAAACAAGAAGTTTGTGTTATTATAAACTAAATAAATGAATGAATAAAAACGAATTTAGTACAATAGCAAATTTACGTTAAATTACTTTACAAAAGTATAAAACTCGTCAGTGCGTGACAAAATATCTTTAACTATAAGCGAGTTTAAACATTCTGTTTAAGCATTCCGTTTGAACGAAACTTGTACTAAGTAAGAAAGAAAAGGGTAAACAATTCAGTAAAAATGATCTGTAACTGTAACTGCGGTTACACGTGTGTCAGTTAACGGAAAAACTTTATTTCCATTTCGCTATAAATCCGTTTTATTTTTGTATCTCAAATATGCAATAATTAAATAATTTGAATACAAATTTCTTGCGTTTAATGTCGTTTAATAAACCTAGTAAATTATATATATATTTTTTTTTGTGGGGGGGGGGAGGTATAATCTATCAATCTATTTATCGAAAATCTTTCTGTCAGGGTCTAATGATTTCCGGTTACAAATTAATAAAAAGTAAGGAAATTACGGTTCTTCAAATTCAGCTCAAAAATTTAAATAACAACAATAAAAAATGTCCCAATTGAGGGAATTAACGGAGAAATTCGGCGCGCCAGGCAGACTGGGAGATCTCACTAATGTTAAACTGCCTAAACGGACAAAATCACCTTTTGACTGTCATTCTTTCATCGCTAGGAAATATATATTTTAACAAAACAAAATAAACTAATTTGGTCGTTAAAACGCTTTTTACGGAAATTTGCGACAAAGTGTTGCGTCACGTCGCACGTTTGGATTTAACGATTTAACGAGGTCTATATTTTTCCCTCCCCGATTATAGATGATGTTAATTTGAGATACAAATATAATGATTTATTGAGGGGAAAAATTAAAACTATGTTAAATTGTAAATAAATAAATAAATAAAAAACAATTGCACATATTATGGCAAATTTACTCATTTCAATTGGATTTAAATTAGAATATTTAACCTGAGATAAAGATTGTATTAATTCATTCATTCATTCATTCATTTATTTACAAAATCATGTGAATAGTAAGCATATTCTGTAATTTTTAAGTAATTTTTAAATATAAAATGTGATATTATTTCTCAATAATTCGGTGTCAATGCTCACTTCTCGGTCAAAACTTTCCATGTTTATTTTATTTATTCTTTATTTAATTATTAACACAATATAATTACATAAAATCACAACACTTATGGTCGTCATTCAAATATAATTTTCCCTCCACACAACATTTGATTTTCTTTCCTAATTCTTCACGTTCCCCACATCAGCTCTTCACTCTGACGTGCCGCGTGTAATTTTCTCACGTCACACACAAAGGCAGACGTCCCGCCGTTAAAGGTCAAAGGTTAAATCTGATGGGCTGAATGAAAAAAACAAACACTGCCGTGTTGAATAGAATCCTCTGAGGGGGGTAAAAACGAAAGCGTTATGATACGTTTTATTTTTCATGTGATTAACATTTCTTATATCAATGCTAAAAATAAAACAAAATCAGAATTCAAATAAAAACTATACATATACACATTTTTTTTGTGTTTTAAAAGCAGAATTTGACATGTGACTCGAAAAGTGTGGGGTATTCACCTAAACACTTCCTGAGGAGTTAATGTTTGTTTTTGTTACATTGCACATCGTTAATATGGCTTAGCTTTAAAATGAATAGTTTTGTTTGTATTTATCCAGATTTAAACACTGTAAAAAAAAAAAAAGTATTTATATATAAAAGGCAGCTTTTACCAGGACCTGCGCTAAGAAACACTGATCTCTTGTAGTATTTCAATAACTCTTACAGCCATCATCTACAGTATGTGGATCATCAGAACGAAGTTGTTTACATTGTTCGGAAATCTTTAGCAGACGTGTTCAATGAACTTTCTCAGTGTTCAGGGCAGCATTTAAAGTGTTTTTTTTAAAATCTTATGGTGTTTAGTTACCCTTTAAAAATTTTTGCAAGGTCAAATAATATTTAAATAAACTGCAGCATTAGTGGTTTCAGTGTTTACTTCACAGTGTTTAAGATACCTCGTCTCTAAATGTAACTCAATTAAACCACAGTGGTAAAAGTTAAGAGACTTCAGTCTAGATTGGCCCAAAGCGTTTAACCCTCAGTGGGTATGCAACCCATGGTCTTTACTCTTCCAGTGTTGTCCTACAGTCTTTAATTCTCTACAGTGTTAACTTATAACTCTATGTTGCACGATGCAATGTTAACATCTTATGTTCAGTTGTGTTAGTGCTTATTTTCTCTCTTATTACTATCCAGCTGGACTTAAACTACACTGTAGTTGTGGATTCAGAGAATCCGGAGTCACAAATGTTTGTATTTAAACCGAGTTAAACTGATTCCCACAGGGTAGAATAAACTCCTCTAATTAACTCATTTAGCTGTAAATGAGCACCAGAACAGCTATAAGCTGAATTAAAATAACACCTACAGAGATGATGACTAAAAACTAATACCAGTTGTGGTGTTGAATTCAGGTCAGTGTTTATTTGGATTCAGTTCATACGTAGAAAGGGTTTAAAACCTGAACACCGAACACATTCTAGGGTTAGGTCTGTTCTTACGGCTATCAACTAACACCAGATTCACATTTTTTCAGTGTTGTATCAGATTACAATGGTACAATGGTGAAGTAACAGGCAAAGTTTTGAATTACCACTTACAATGCCTGTATAATTCACATCAGTATAAACACCAAAAGAAATGATGTTAATTCAAGACCTTAACACCTTAACAGATTTATCCATCGGTTAGGTGGATTAACACCTACAGAGATGAATTACCACCTGCACTTGTTTTCCATCTATAGGTGTTAATCCTATTGAACTGAGCTGCACTCAACACTGATGATGGGAATGCGAAACTCAAAAAGTGTTAATAGGCGTGGAGATCTTTCATTAAACACTAAAACTTCAACAGATGTTGATTAATAACTGGAGAGGGAGACTCAACACTGATGTGTCTAGCGGTTTATGGTTTTCTAGGCATAAAAATATGAATGTTCAACAATGAGTGCAACACGTATGTAAATATGTACTGAACGCTGCTTCTGTTGATTTCAATACTGTAAGAGTGAGCTGTGTGTTTTAGTTCTACGTTGAAAGGAAACTTGTTTGTGTGTTTGTGTGTGTGCTCAGGGTTCACAATATGATCTAAAGGACAGCCCTGGCGTAAGTTTTGCTGCTCACGCCTCCCCCGCAGCGTTCTACCCCTACGCCGGGTTCCAGTACGGAGATGCATCGAGGCCCAAGAACGCCACTCGTGAGAGCACCAGCACGCTGAAGGCCTGGCTGAATGAGCACCGGAAGAACCCCTACCCCACCAAGGGCGAGAAGATCATGCTGGCCATCATCACCAAGATGACGCTCACACAGGTGTCCACGTGGTTCGCCAACGCCAGGAGGAGACTAAAGAAGGAGAACAAAGTGACGTGGGGGGCGCGCGCCAAAGAGGACGGCGAGGACTGCGGCATCTTTGGAAGCGACAATGAAGACAAGCGTGAGGATGAGGAGGAGATCGACCTGGAAAGCATCGACATTGATAAGATCGACGAAAATGACGGGGATCGCAGCAACGCTGAGGAGGAAGAGGAGGACGATGAGGACGATGACGACGAGGATAAACGAGCACGTAAACTCCTGAAGGAGCGAGACAGTATTCACGTGCATGCCAGCACTAATGCTAACGCTAGCAAAAACATGACCGTCGTGACATCACCGAGCCACCAGCTCCCGGTCAGCAGCAAACCCAAGATCTGGTCGCTAGCAGAGACAGCAACGAGTCCGGACGTTTCCAAAAGCACGGGTGTCCAGCATCCGGCCTTCCTCAGCAACCACAGACTGTACACCTGCCCGATCGGCAAGATCCACAGCTGGAACAACAGCGCCTTCCTCAGCCACAACTCGCTGCTCAACGTCCGCTCGCTGGTGGGAGTAAACCAGAACCACCATCATCATCATCATCATCATCAACAACAACAACAACATCAAACACAACAACAACAACAACAACAGCAGCATCAGCATCATCAGGGTGTCATGGAGAAGGACAAAGACGCAGAGCAGCTCAGCCCCAAACACACAGGTATACATACAGTCAGCTCGCCTGAGAGTCTCCTGGAGTTTAATTCATTACTTTACTTTTAATTTTAAACATATCCTTATTTAGTATTTAATTCATATATTCTTTTATTTCATATCTAATTCTATATTTGTTTTGTTTGGATATTTTTTAATTGATAATTTAACATATACTTTATTTAATTATGTTGCTAAATAAGCCACAACTATTTTTTTTAATTAATTTACATGCATAAATTATTTGTACAATTATTTATTATTATTATTACGTAATTAATTAGTTTTTATGTTAAATATTTTTTTTGATGAATAATACACTTATAATAATAAGATTTATTTATCTATTTATCATTGAAGTTGAGAAACAGTTACAAGGGTAAATAAATAAATAAATGAATATTATTATTGTAGTAACAATATTAGTAATTAAAACTATTTAGTATAAAAAATGTTTAACTATGAAAAAATAGTTATGTGTCTTACATAAATAAATAAATAAATAAATAAATAAATAATCATATTATTCCTTTCCTTTATTCTTTCTGACTTTTTTCTTTTTCAGCAAAACTTCATGTTTAATCTCCTTTATCCTTTAACATAATAATAATAATAATAATAATAATAATAATAATAACTTATTTAATTTGTTTTGGTTTATTTACCGTTTGCATTATAACACACACTATTTTTGAGGAAATACACAACTGCAGTCAAGTCAGAGTAATAGATAACTGTGTGTGTGTGTTTGTGTGCGTACGTGCGCGTGCATGTGTGTGCACATGTTGATAAATGTGATGAGGGGAGGTGGGACTGCGTGTGTGTGTATGTGTGTGTGTGTGTGTGTGTGTGTGTGTGTGTGTGTGTGTGTGATTTATTAACCCATTCAGTGCAGATCACATCTCCATAATCACCTCATTTATTATTGATTGTGTTTTTTATTTGTCAGAGCATGGAGTCGAGTCGCCCACACAGACCATCACAAAGTCCTCATTCAGACCTCTCCACGACGGGTAAATACACACACACACATACACACACACACACACACACACACACACACACACACACACACACACAGACACACAAACAAAATGATTTTAACACAGGTGTGCATATATATATATATAATATATATATATATATATATATAGGGTCAATACATTCTGTAACTAAATAAAATAAATAGCAGCAAGCAGAATGGATCATGTTATTAAGAACCAGGATCCAGTTCACCAATATTAAATAAATGAATAAATAAATAAACTCCCAAACTTTAGGGGATAAAATTATATATTATTTATTTTCTTTGTGCCTTTCTGTATTAGCTTATTCATCCATACATTTTTAGAAATTATAAAAACTTGGTGTCTAGTATGTCAAATGCAACAATAAATAAATAAATAAATAAATAAATAAAATTTCTGGCTAAGGATTTAGTGCTTTAAGATAAACAGTGTGTGACAAAACAGGTCAAACCCCCAGTCTGCACCGTCTCAGGGGAGGCTCTGCGTCTGTGGTGTGTGTGAGTGTGTGTGTGTGTGTGTGTGTGTGTCTGTAAAGCCCCCCCGGGGGAAAATTTGCCCCCTTTTTAACCGCGACCCTCCCCGACGTTCTTTTCTCCAGGCTTTACGCTCATCACTCATTTCTTATAAATATTGAAAAGCAGCTCCTCACACACACACACACACACACACACACACACACACACACACACAGCGTGGTTAAATAACATCAGCTCCCTCTCTTTCTCGCTTTCAAATTTGTATGTGTCTCAGTATGTGATGTTTGTTTGTAATTACTACTGAATGAATTGACTCATAGCTTACAGGCATATCTGTGTTTGGAGAAATAAAAAAAAAATACAATTCAAACCTAGTTAACATAATTATCGTTACTATCATAACCATCATAATCATCATAGTTGAAGTGTCTATTGACACTCTGTTAATTATCACAACTATCATAATCATATTAACATAACTGATATAAATAAGTAACTATTGCAAACAATTCATTTTAATGGCCATCAACACTGTAACTAGTCTAATGTTCAGCATAAATACTGAAAATATCTCCTGTATGCAACTGTCATATTTCTATAAATATTTTATATTTGTCATGTTCTCTATATATCATGACCATAGATCTTTTGCAACTGTCATAATTCTATAACTGTCTATTATAACTATTGTATTCTATATAACTATGTTATTCTATAACTATTACAACTATTGCAACCACAATAACTACCAAAACCACTTAAGCTGTAATAACGATCAAAACCAGTTAAAGAAGTAAAATTCTTTAGATTAAATACAGCGACCCTAACTATCATAACTATATAGGTATCATTAATAACTTAACTAATGCAAATGTCATAACTATAACTTATAGCCATCATAATTATTCTGTCCTAACCATAACTAGCATTCCTGAACAATTTGTCTATTAAAACTATTCAAACTATTAGAAAATACAACATTATTACAATCGTAACAATTCCAACTATTAGTACTAAAACTTCCATAGCTACAGTATCATAGTGTATCCATGGCAACTATTATAAATACAAATACCATAACTATTATAGCTAAAAAACAAAACAAAAAAAACAATTAGTAGAACTATTTCAACTGTTATACAATAACAATTATAAAAATGACAACAATCATGATTAGTCAAGTCAAGTAGTCAAGTAGGCTTTTATTGTCATTCCAACCATATACAGTCAGTACACAGTGAAACGAAACAACGTTCCTCCAGGACCAGGGTGCTACATACATCAACAACATAAATTTACAACACAAATTTTTACATTTTTAAGTTAATCTAAAAGAAGAACTATCAAATTTCCATACAAAAAAATACAAAATAGATAAAGTGCACATGCACGTGCAAACAAAGAGGTACATGACAGACACAACAATGTAACACATAACTTTTTTTTTATGAATTATTTTTTTATGAAGTATGAATTGAGGTAGTGGGAAGAGCAGCAGACTATTCCAACATTTAAATCTCATAGCTATAATATCATAACTATTTCCATTATCATAGCTAAAACTATCATAAATATCATAACTATTCCAACTAGTTCATAACTATCATTATTACTCCAGCTGTCATTACACCCAGGCATCGTATCTGTACTTTACAATAAAGATACTAAAGCAGTTTACTTTATAAAGCTGAAGCACTTATAGTAGACAATGAACAAAAATTTTCCCTAACAGTAAACAAAATACTATCCATGTTTACACAATTTGTTTAGTAGCTTATTGTGAAATTTGTTTCATCATCTTCAGTTTTAATAAGCAGCACCCCTCCTTGCATTAATGA